>PVIR01019162.1:0-32363 GCA_004026965.1 Petromus typicus
TCTTCTCCTCTTGTTCCACCCACTTCCCTCCGCAGAGCTGCTTTCTCCCAGATCCATTCACACTGCACTCTTCTAAGAAACTTTGGGCACCATTTCCCTGTTGGAGGCAGGAGAGTCCTGAGATACTTCTGACTGGTGACCCATTTCCAGAGACATTGCCTGATAACAGAAGAACTAGGAGTTTTAATGTTTTTCCTTAAGTGAAATGGGCTGTGAAAAACTGAAAGGGGTTCAGATTGCAGCTCAGTACCAGAGAGCTTGCTTAGTATGGGGAAATTCCTAGGTCTTATTCCACACACACACACACACACACACACACAGACACACACACACACACACACACACACAGACACACACACAGACATGCAGACACACACACACATAGACACACACAGATATACACACACAGACACACACACATAGACAGGCACACACATAGACAGACACACACACAGACACACACACACACACAGATACACACACAGAGACAAAATGCAAAACAAAAAAAATAAATTTTCTAAATGTCTAGACAGGCAAAAAATCAATTAAATAAAGTCAATTAGTCACTCCTGGATAAAATATTATGGGAGAACTGTTACATGTCATGTTGATCTGTATTGGAACATTAAATTCTGGAAATGTACTTTATTTAAAAAATGAGCTGATTAAAAAAAAAAGCGAGGACTCATTTACATCTTTATTTTCTCATACCAGAGAAAAGATAAGATATTTACACATCTGTAACCTATAAATGAGTTCTAGAATGTATGTTATATAATGCGAAATAGAAAATACTCAAAACAAAATGGAGTGAAGGAGGAAAAATAATGAGATTATAACAAAAAAGAAAGGAAACAAATTTTATGTATATAGGGTGTGGGGTGGTAGGGTGGGTAGGGCTATGGGAAAAAATGAGAATTAAGTTGTGTCATATATTGGTACAAATTCTCATTGTTGAATGCAATCATGATGTGTATATGTAATGTACCAATAAAGATTTCAATTTTTTAAAAAAATCAAGAGTAATTTATTAAGTGCTGTTTGTTGTGGAGTGGAGAAATTTTCCTTACCTGTGTTGGATGATATCATCTGTTCAGCTCTGTCTGAACCTGGTTCTATGGAAAGGTGAGTTCTCAAAGTGCCAAGTCATTCTCAGCTTCTAATTTTAGATTTTTGCGATCTTTAGTATTAAATTTTAATTCTCCTCCTGTCCTTGCTTTTAATTAAATCTCTAAACACCTCTAGCCTATTTCTATATCTCTACCCTCTCATCACTGAGAAATCATTCTAATTTGTACCTGTGTAAAAAGGAAGAACTCCAAGTAAAAGTCTTTTAATTTTAAATAATTTTTATTGAAAGGGTGATCTCCAATAATGCTAGCAATATTTAAAGCTTTTTTTTTTCCAGAACAAATTTAAAGTAATTAGGATATGAGTAATTCTATGGTGGAGTGAAATCACTAACAGCAGAAACATGCAGTTGTTCTCAGGAAAAAGGGAAACAGCATCTTCTTCCAAGTCAGCAGACTCATGGGGTCATGTATGATGGGCACCTATGGAGACAGAAGAGAATCCTGAGTCTACAGCTGCTAATAACTTGCTTTGGGACTGGGGAAAAATCATTTCACTTCCTCCTGGCTGGGCTTTCACAGCTGGAATGGACAAGGTAATTAGATTGCTGTTTTGATAAGGTAGGAAAGAAAATTCTAGCTCTACTCAGATGTACTCTGATAATCAAAATGCAAAACATGGTGTGGGCTCAAATGATCTGAATAATTCCCTCCACCTTCTCATCTGTGTGCATGGTGGAAACTTGACCCAAGCAGAAAGAAATACTGCTTAAGAGAAGTGGGACTTAAGAATAACTGTGAAAACAAAACAAATGAATGTACCTGTTGAAAAAGCAAACAGTGAAACTAATTGGCTGAGGGGAAGGTCGAAATTTAGGTCTCTCAAAGAAACTACACAGAAAATGCCAAATTATCTTTGCTTTATAATTTCTGTTATAAGGTAAATTTGTTTGAATTTATGTTTTAATTACATAGCTGCACGATGTGAGATATTACTGAAACATCTTAATTAAGTTAATGAGGTGATAAAATAGGGTACAGGATGCCATCTAGGTCAAACAAGGAAGGCCCATTATCAAGGCAGACAATATGTAATGGTATATTTTCTCCTGCCTAGAAAATCAATCCATTAAAATCAGGTGTCCTTGAACACAGGTGGAAAATGAGAATCATTCAAATATGCAAAACATCATTAAAGGAACATTTTCCAGGGGAAAATTAATTAAACTGAGCAAATATATGGTTACTTCAGAACTTAAATGTGAAATTACTACTTTTCACATCATGTGGGCACCAAGAGAAGAAGAATTCTTGTTTACAACTTAAGTACCTGGGAACATTGCGGAGATGTGTGCATTTGGTGGAGAGCCATTTTCAGGATTCAGTGAGGGCAGGAGTGGAAGAAAGTGTTCTCTAAAAAGAATGGAAAATCAGCCATGAAGTACCCCGGACAGGCCTCCTCAGCCACAGCACTTCCAGTGTAATTCCACTGCATGTCTGTAAATAACTGGACAGAAAAGGCAAATAGACTAAAAGATAAAGGGTCCAAGATGAAGTATTTTATTCACAAAGAATTTTTTTAAACTGTCGAAGTGGTTTGGATCAATTCTGCTCATGTGACTCTAAACTAAAACTTCATGAGAACTGTAATTTGCCATCTCCTAACCCAGTAAGGAACAGAGGGGATTTCTAATTTTTATGCTATCTTCTAATCATAATAGTGCTATATGTTAATTCCAAATGACTAACTTTGATTGTCCATTAGGACTTCCAGTTTTCCATATTTAGTTCTTTGAATCACTAAGTTTCCTCAGGAGTGCTCGATTTTCCTGAACTATGCTTTCCTGAGCTGTCTGGATTGCTTCTGAAAAACTTCTCTATGGATCCAGGAAACCTATTTTACCTGTGAAAAGAACTGGTGAAATGTACTGCACCTTAAATAATTCACAGTATCTTTTTTAAGGAAAAAAATAAATATTTTATATATTTTATGGTAAATGAAATGTGTATGGCATATAGGAAAACAACATAAATACTTGATGGGTTCCTGCACCATTACTTGGGACTACCTCTGGCTCCATAAGTGTTAAGTACTTGGATAAACAAACATCTGCTATATGTTATATGATTGCTTCTCTGGAACCAGAGAAGTCTGTAAGCCACAGGGCTTTCACATTATACTGGTTATTCTAGGTCAATATGTTCTTCTTTTCAGAGGAAATTCTCCTTCTGCCTCATGTTCAGATTTTCCCTTTTTTTTGTGGAAATGAAAAAATGAACGTGAATATTTTTGTGGCTGGGTAAACACGCTATTGATTTAGGAAATGGTTGGTGAAATGTCTCATGGGGGCTAAGTGTGGGGAATAATCGGCAGCTCTTCGGTAGGTGATGGCTAGTGAGTTGGAAAACCTGCTACAAGGAGTGTAAAAATGTGTCAGAAGGTGGGCTTATTCCAGAGCTACAAGATCCAGTTAGACCACCACTCTCTCAACACTCAGGAATGAACGAAGCTTTGCATTCGATGGTTCATTTTTATTTTTGTGCCCATTAAAGATGAAACCCACTGGTGTTAACAGAGGCATGAACCCAAGCGCTTGTGAACTTCCACAAAGTATAGCAGTATCAACTCCGTAGAACATGGGTTCAAGTTGGCTGATTCACATTTGCTAAATATGCACACGCTAAAGCACATGTGTGGACAAGAAGGACTGGGAAGGTTTATTACATAAGGACATTTCTTGCTTTGTATCCACTTGCAATGCAGAGGGGAGTTAGTAGGTCTTGGAAAGCTATTACCTGGGAGATTTTCTTTGCAACAACATTGTGAGATAAATACTTAGGTTAATGATAAATTCATTAGAATAGTTGGAATATGGGTCTGGACAAAGGAACTTACAATAGAAGGTAAAGGTCACTTTCCTGCAGTCACCACAGCACCACTTTGGGTACACACTGGGACACTTGATCCATACGGAACTTGTTCTGAAAGAGACAAATGGAACCTTACTGAATATATTGTTCCTCACCTGGCTGTTGGCACTTAATATTGAGAAAGGCATTTCCACTCTATTTTATAAATGAGGAAACTGAAGTTTAAGTTGATTTAGCAATTGGCAGAACTGAGAATTCAGATCTTTTAGACTTCAAGTCCCAGGTTCATTTTGCTTTTCTTTGTTGACATTTAAAAGTATTGGGTTATGTTTTCATTTATACGAAGTGGTAGCTGCCACTGTGCCTGGTGACTTTACAAAGCACCAGGAGTCTATCTTCTTTGATTTCTTTTTTTTTTCCTGGTACTGGGGATTGACCTGGGTGTTGCACTGCTGAGCTATGGCTCAAGCTCTTTTATCAGTTCTTTTTTGTGTTTTTAAAACAGGGCCTCACTTTTTGTAGTTCAGGCTGGCCCTGAACTCAGCCTCAAAGTCACATCACAGCAATCCTCTTGCCTCTGCCTCCTGAGTGCTGGGATTACAGGAGTGAGCCACCACGCCCAGCACTGTGGTAGGTGGTGCTGATTGCTGCTGGGCGTGAGGAGTCTCCACACCCGGCACTGTATGTGGTTACCAGAGGATCAAACCCAGGTCCTTGCACTTGCAAGGTAGGCACTGGAATCACTGAGCTAAATCCCCAGGCACAATTTTTTTTTTAATGTTAAGGTAAGATTTCACCAAGCTGTCTAAGCTGGACTTGAACTTGGATCCTCCTCCCGCAGCTTCCTGAGTGATCCAAATTACAACCGTTTCTTTTTCTTGTGGCATTCTTCTCCTGCCTCCTGCAAGCCTCGCTCCACATCCTAAACTTCCAGGGACCTAACACAATTAGAAAAACTCCACTTTCACCCTGTCTTTATTACAGTGCTTTATCCTGGCTTCATCCACAAAGGCCTCCTGTACCCACTTTAGAACTCCCTCTCCTTTATGTCCCTCACTCATAACCAGGAATTCTTTCTTTCTAAATAAAATAGTTAGATTTTGGTACTCTACCTTGAGAAAGCACCCTATCTGCAGACAGGTGGAGGATATTCAGCTACTTTGCCCCCGGGCACACAGTGGGCCTCTGACCTTGGCTGGAGAATGCTGGCTCCCTCCCAGTCCCTCTTACCAGAAAGATGAGGCCCCGTCCAAGGATTTTGCTGCTGAAGATGCTGTGACAATGGGCCCCATGGTGATGCTCTAAAGAGAGAGATGCGCAGCTGCCTGCGTCCTTGCTTGGGGAACGGACACTGCAAAGGAAAGAAGCTCGCATGTGACTTGCTCAAGAGAGGCCTCCTGAGGATTCTGATGCCAAGATGTGGAGGAAAAGTGGAAATTAGCCCAGCGAAGGGTGGTGCTCCCGCAAAGGTGTGAGGCTTCATAGTGGGGAGCATTTTAGGCAGAGGAGTGTACAGAATTCTAAAAGCTGAAGAGAACGTGTCCTTCTAGCTTCACTTTGGGAAGGTAAGTGTGGCTGGAGGGGGAAGAGGAGGCCAGAGAGATGAGTGATGCTCACATCCCCAACAACGCTGAGGATCTCAGGCACTCACAGGCTCCCACAAATGGAAGGTGAGGCAGGAGGGGGGGCAGGGGCAGGAGTCCCGTGAAGTTCAGTTGCTTGCTGTTGGTTGGCAGCATCAATCATTGACTTGAGGGGAAGTGGGACTTCAGGGAGGAATATTTAATGGCCAGTTTTGGAAACAGAAAGGTTCCAGGTCAGGACGTGGAACATGTGTGTTATCTTGAAGAGGCCAGGTAAAGGAAACGGTCCTCCTGGGGCTGCAATAGACACTACCCCAGGGCCACACTGGCCCACAGAATTCTCACTGATGCCACTGTCACCACACCGAATGATACTACAGGTGTCGCTGCAGACTAGTGTCATTGCAGGTGAGTGTCTGATCAGCCACACGGAGACCACAGGCCTGCCGTTAGCTACCAGAGAAAATGTAAGAACAATATTTGCCTTTTTGGAACCTTGATATGAAGAGCATGCCACCTTCGCATCATTCATCAACTAGGGAATTCTCCTGAAAAAATCAGCAAAGGAGGAAAGAGGGCTTAGAATACCAGGAAGCCAGCTGAAGAAATAAATACCTGCTACATATTTTGATATTTGTGTTTTATTGTTCAGTTTTGTAAATTTTAATTTAACTGACAAATTTATGTGGGGGCACAATGTGATGTTTTGGTAAGTGTGTACATTTTGGAATGACAAAGTCAGGCTGACTAGCTATCCATGATGCTAACCATCTATCTCTTTCTCAGGCTGACTTACTTGTGTGCTCACACATGTATCATTTCTTTGTGGTAAAGACATGTAAAAGACTTTCTTTTTAATTTTTTCACACACACTGTGTTGCTGCTTGCTGTAGCCCACAGCTGGCTGCATGTATGTGTTGTTCTTTTGGCTGCCTGGGAAGTAGGGGGAAAGAGGAGGTGGTAGTGGTGGGGAACTGGCACCAGGAAAGTCAGCTAGGAGGCTTTGTAGTAATCCTGACCAGTGAGATGGTGGTAACGGGGCCCGCAGAAAAGACAGATGACAGTTGGATGGATAGAACCAAATAGATTTCAAAAGACTTGAGATGGTTTATTGGCCAGCTGGAAGTGTGGATGGAGATCATGGAGGGTTTGCCAAAGAAGAGAAAGTTGTGAAAGATGATGGTTTCTGGCCTGGGCAACTTGTTGCAGATGGTACTGTACACTTAGAGAAATCAGGAGGAGGAAGGGAGTCTCTAGTTAGTTCATTTCATCCCTACTTTGCAAATGAAGACGCTCAAAGAGGTGAAACATCCCACTCAAAGTCCTACACTTAGCCAGAATACTCACCAGACCTGTTTGGATCAAAACTTCATGTTCTTTCTTACAACAATGTTCTCTGAGTGTCAGAATAAGAAGATTGTGGAAGAATCTATTAAAATTTGAGCACTACATTTTCATATGTCATCTTTCCTGAAGAAATATGTCTCAATGAAACTCTTAATGGAAAGAAATATTTTCATAGGAAGATAACTTGCTAAGATTTTTCAGTCTTTGGCCAAATAATTTTTCTAGTTCTCCATTATAGTGTTTTGTGCATTGTTTGGCGAATAAAGCTTCTCTTTATATTTACTCTTGTATTATTACTATGACCGTGTCTGGTATTTTTAAAGGCTGTTGAAGTGTATAGAAGAGAAAGCAGTGGTTAGACTAGCCATGGAAAATTTAAATTGTGTATTATCAACACATAGTGGTTGTAAACTCTGTGGAAAACATAAAGCAAGGAAAAGAGGAACAAAATGCTGGTTATTTTGGGTTTATGGATACTATTGTTATTGTACTTAAGAAATATTTGATTAGACTAACAAGAGGAGGAAATAAGTCTGTGATTATTCATTCAGACACTGTATGGCAGTTCGGCTTGAGAAAGACTCTCCTAACAGGTTAGTGAAGTACAGTTCTGGGTGTGTCTGTAGATGAGTGAAAGGTAGGCTGGCAAAACAAAAGGAAGACCACCCTGGATGTGGGTACTGCCAACCAATAGGCTTGTGAGTGTTCCTTCTCCGGAAGAGCTGTAGCCTTGGCCATGAGCTTTGGATGTCGACCTCCAGCTTCTCCAGCCTCCCAGGGCAGACTGGCACTGGTGATTCTGCAGTGAGCTGCCAGACTGTTGTGCTTCTGACCGCTCCTGGATCCTCTAACTCCCCAACGTGTAGGAGGCCATCTTGGATTTTACCACTTCTGAACCTGCACATGGACTTTGTGATTCTCCCGCCTCTGATCCTGTAAGCCTACCTAATAAATCTCTTTGGGTAAGGATACATATATTTAATATTGATTATGTCCTCCTGGAGAATCCTAACAAATACAAAAGTCAAATAGCTTTCCTGACAAAGGGAACAGAGTAGCAAAAGCAAAGGAACTGAGGCAAAGTCATGTTGATGGCTTGTAAGTGTTGGCCTTTCCTTCATCAGTGGAAGAGGAGTGTGTTAAAAGTCTTACAAGGCAAGAAGAAAGTTATATGAGATTCAGGTCCAATTGTCACGTGTTTTAAATAGTGGCACTTTGGTTCACAAATTCAGTTCTTTCCACAATATATAGCCACAAACCGAAATGGACAAGAACCAAATCAAATTTTGCTATAAAGTCAATGCTGAACCTAACCAATGAATTTGATTCAGTGCTCATCCAAGTAGGTCTGTTACCAGAACCATGGAAAGAATCCAGTTTGCGAATCAAAGTACCACTGTATTTTCTCGCAGTCTTGAAACAGAGGATCATACACATGAAAGTGAAATCATTTGTGTCAGCAGAGCTAGAAACTTTTCCCTGAAGCTAATGTCTCCGCATGTACAGATGGAAAACACGTTGGTCTTATAAATGACGAGTGAAGAATATTCTGGTTAATTGCCACAGACTGTAAAATCAGACATTTTCAAATCTTTCCCACTTTCTGTACTTAGAGATAGCTGTAACATCAGTTCTCATTTCAAATGCTAAATATAGGAATGGAACAATGGATAACTTTCAATTGTACCGACTCAGAATATGGATAAAGCTTTTGAATGTTTTAGATGGCCTCCCTTAGGCCCAAGGGTTGGATAATACTAAGAAACTTATTTTTAGCATATTAAATAGTCAAATGCCATGATCAGAACACATAGGGCCAGGCATACATTTCACTCAGCAAATGTTTATTGAGATCCTAAGTTCTGCTTACAAAGAAATTGTTTCTATTAAGCAGTTAAGCACGAGCCTATCTTTTGATTCAAAACATTTATTTCATAATTGTGTTAGAATTTGATGCCAAATTCATTCTAATTTAACAAAGTTTTGTTTTTTATTTAGGAAAGATTACTAAGAAGATTATGATTTAACTTCAATCATCAAATGATAAGCTAAATAAAATTAGAGTTTCTAATGTTAAACCATCATTGAATCCTGAGAATAAATGCTCACAACTGGTTGAGAAATATGTAGGAGTTAAGGCATATGGACTTTATCCATTCATTGTAATTACTGAATGAATCAGTAACAAAATATGTCATTCTCCTACTGAGGAGCAATTTGATCATTTTTTTTCTTTTTCTTGGAGCAAAATTGTAGCTTGGAATTAATTTTGTATCAGAATTTTAAAGGTGTCATTCTATTGTCTTTTGTTGTTATTGAGAGTGTAGTAGTTACCTGTCTCATGTGTGTCATGCACCTGTCCTAACCTCTTCATATAAAGTAACTCATTTCATCTTTATAACCACATTATGAAGTAGATACTATTATTATGTTACTCACTATATACAGAAAGACATTGAGGCACATAAAGGCTAAGTACTTTGCCCCAAATTCTATAGCAGGTGTGCACCCAATGAGACTTCCTTGAGAGTTCTTTTTCAACCACTGGAGTCTGCCACCCCTCAAGATGGTTTAACTCCTGATCCTTTGTCTGTGACCTGTGTTTGGTCTGATGGTCCCCACTCTGCTTCACCTACTAGTGGCAAATACACACTTCCGCTCTGCAAAGCATGACATCTTCCTGGGGCTTCTCTAACACCATCATGTGATGGGCAGATTTCTGCAGGAATCCATCTGACCCAGGAGCTCAGGAGACAGATGGGTGGTCAGTAAACACTGTTCTTGTCTCATCTGCAGGTGACCCATTCTGAATGCCTCCCACATGGCTCCCTGGAGGGTACCAAATGAGATAGAGCTTTATTTCCCAAGGAATGTGTCAACTGAAATGTACTTTCTCTTTCTGCACTCCTCATTTCTACTTCTAAGGATCTTGTCTCAAATAAGCTTCTTACTTGAAAGTCTTTGCCTCCGGCTTGACTTGGAGCAAGGCAAGGTGTTTTTGGTATCAAAGGGGCAGAAGCAGACAGAACTTGTGCAGCTGAATCACTTAGCTGTCAGACAGCAGCAAGGGCCCCACTGCACTGTGGGTACAGTGGGGAGTACTGTAGACATCACAAGTGCCGAGAGACCCTTGGAGTGGACATGGGTGAGGTGCAAGTTCAGATAGGAGGGGCTGTGGTAAAGCAAGTGGTCAGGGATGGTCCCATTCTAGTGAATGCTTTAGGAACTTTGAGAAAATGACAGGCAAAAAGTCAGCTAGATACCAACTCAAAGCAAGTTTTGAATGCTAAAAAGACCTCCATGGTCTCAAGAGGGAAGTATGGCCTAGGGTTTAATGTCATAGGGCAAAGCTACACGGAGGATTGAATCTATAGATGCAATAAGTCTCCAGTGCTAACACCATGGTTATGACAGTATTGGAATAGGATTTTGAGGGCTGTTATGGGGATATTTGAAAGGGTTAGCTGAGGATCTTGTCTCCTCGGGTTACCCTAAATTCTCTGGGAGAGAAGGAACACCTCTTCTCTATGGATAAGAGAACATCTTGCTGGCAAATAATCCTACACAGAACTCCTCTAACAGAGACACCTTTTGCTATGACTTCCTCCTCAAAATCTGTCCCCACCTCTTCCTCACTGCCTCCAGATCAATAATTTGGGTCATGCCACAGCATGGCTTGAGCTACAAATTAGCCTGCACCGTAGGAAGGAAGGGCTTGCAACTGCAAGTGTTACAGTACCTAGTGTCAAAACCAGGGGAGCATATCTGGGATCTCAAAGGTGCTGAAGCAGACAAGGTTGAGGAAGGGGGAATTTACTCACAGAAGAACACTCTTGTGAGAGTCCAAGTCTGATACAGGGACATGGCACACAGCAGAGCACCTGTCACTCACCCTGTGTGAATAGAAAATGCTATCTATAATGACAGCTGATGGAGAAGTGCCAACCTTTCTTCAGGCAGTCAGTCTGGAGGTGCTTTCTATGAGGCTCCTTACAGAACTCCCGGTGTGTGGAACTCACAGGAGTGCCCAATTTGGTGATGTACTGTTACACTGGTTTGCTTTTCACTGTTTTCTTTTCTCTACTTTTTCATTCTTTCCCCTATGGATTTACTACTAAATAAACTACCTGCACACAAATTCTTGCCTCAGTATTGCTTTTTGAGAAGGGAGTGGACCTATGCTAAAATAGCCTGAGGTTTGGATGATAAATTCCTCGGGTTGATGTTTTACTTTTGTTATTTTGTATGCCAGTTTTGAGGGCTTAGTTCACAGTCTTTGGGTTTATTCTTCAGTATTTTTCTAGTATCAGTTGGATAGTCCATTCATTAGTCTTTTATGTTAAATTTTTAATAGATGGATTCAAACTTTCCTATTATAACTTGATTTGCTCTTTTCATTATTTTCTCTAAAAGTTCTCTAAGCTTAATTAAGATGACTTCATTGACCTGTGAATTATTTGAAAGTGTGCATAAGTTTGGGGATGATTTTATTAATCTTCTGAAAATTACTCTGTAATTTTCTTGATTTGTGATCAGAGAGTATGCTCACTATAATTACCTGGGACTTGTTAGAGTGTGTTTTATGGACTTAACTAGGGCTAGATTTCAGAGATAGTTCAGGATAGCCTGAGAGCAGTATTTGAATTGTGTCATTTAATCCATTTCTTCTTCTCATTCTTTTTACTTTCCTAGACAGAGACAGAGAATGAGGAGTGTCAAATATATCAAACTTATTTTGTATAATTTGAGGTCATGCTGTTTATTGTTCCATAGAGATTTGGCATCTTAGCTTCTGCCTAGTGAGCCTTTCATTATTATGGAATGTTTCTTCTTATTTTGAAGGGTGCTTGCCATGTCCACGTCTATCTTGACTATGATTCAGCTTTCTATGCAGTCGCACTTCTTCTGTGTGTTACTTTCACAGGCTAAATTTTTTACTTTTTCCCCTGTGTCATTTGATTTAGTATTATTTAATCTGTTAGTTTCTCTATTTTAATGACTGCGATTTATATCCACTATGGTAACTAATATATTTTAATTTCTTTATATTATCTTTTTTGTGTTTTATTTTTGTCTTTCTTTCTCTCCTTCCTCCCCTCCCTTCCTTTTCTGTTTTCCACTGAATGAACTTCTTTTTTTCCTTTTCTCTGCCACTCATTTAGGACTAAAGTGAATTTCTTAACATTTCAAAAGTGTTTTGACTTCTGGGAAGATGGCAGAACAGTGAATAGCAGAGAAACAGCCTCTCAGAGATTTGGTGGCCAGTTGCTGAAAGACTGCAATGTGAGGAAGAAAAGGAGAGAAGTGAGGCCCTGGGGCTAGCAGGGATCTATAGTAAGAATCCAACACCCACAGAGAAAGTAAAGAGAGAAACGTTAATACAGAAGAAAGAGTGAGCAAGTGTCACTTTTCTTCCTGAGCCCTGGCTTGCCGTGTGCAAAGAACAGCTTGAATTTACAGGGACACAGTGACTACTGGTGACCCAGAGGCCTCCATGGAGAAATGCACGTGTGGAATGAGCAGTGGATACAGCAGACTGCAGTGCTGTGAATTATTTGGGTTCAGACATTCTCCAGGAGAGGGGATTGGCTGGTTTCCATCTTGGAGAAAGACCAGCTGATCTGGGAACTCAGAACAGCTGAGCACTGGGTCTAAGGGTCAGGGACATACAGAACCATGTTCAAGTCAGCAAGTCCAGGAGCCAAGTTCCAGTGGCACAGAGTTGAGTTCAAGCTGGCAGGAGGCACATGGAGTGCTTCAGGCTGACCAAATTGGGTTCTAGCCTCAAAGCCAGAAACCAGCCTGAACTTCAGTGGAACTACAGTGCAGAATGTGGGGATTATCCACCACCTGCCATAAATCTATATCTTGCTTGCTGGGATTAATCAGCCCTGATCTAGGCTCTGTCCATCAAAGACATGCCCCAAGGTGGACGTTGCTTTCCTTTCTTCTTCCTGTTGCTTTTTCTCTTTTCTTGATTGTTCTTGTTTTTATACAGATATGAACATTATTTCCAGTGGTTTGGTTTTTTCTGCTTGTGTTTTTATTTCTTTCCTTTCTTCTTCACCAGTTCCCAAATTTCAGATAATCTTCAGTTGTCCTCCAGCCTTAGTCCTAATCTCTAAGTCTTCCATTTCTCTATTTTCCCCCCAAACTCCCTTTAAATTTTTTTCCCTATGGAGGGTAAAATTGCTTTATTCAGGGCATATTTACTGTATACAACTTGCTTGTTTGTTTTAGATTTTGTTATATAAGCACAAATCTAGTCTATAAGGTTCAAGGTAGCAAAATCATAGTTATCATAGTTTGTCATTTTCTAGGCTGTGCTTGGTGTCACTGGTATTACTGATCATACAAAATTGATCAGAGTCAATGAAAAACCAGGAGATGGCACAAATGACATAAAAATTTGCTCATAAATGTAATGGCAGAAAATTTCTCAAACATGGAAAAAGAATTTGACATATGGATAAAGTGAGCCATATAGAACTCCAATTAATCATGATAAAAAAGCTAACTATGGCTTATAATAGTCAAGATTCCAGAAATTCAACACAAGAACAAAATCTTCAAAGCTGTTGGAGAGGAGAAACAAATCATCTATAAAGAAAAGCCCATAAGAATCATAGCAGACTTCTCATCATAAATGCCCAAATCAAGGGTTTGATCCCTGGTGACCACATACAACAATGCAGGGCATGGAGACTCACACCCAACAGCCATCAGAACCACATACCTCAGTGCTGGGTGTGGCGGCTCATGCCTCTAATCCCACCACTCACTCAGGAGGCAGAGGCAGGAGGACTGCTGTGAGTTCAAGGTTGAGCCAGGGCCAGCCTGAACTACAAAAGCAAGACCCTGTTTCCAAAAGAAGAATAAGAGGAAGGAGAAGAGGAAGAAGAAGAAGAAGAAGAAGAAGGAGGAGGAGGAGGAGGAGGAGGAGAAGAAGAAAAGCTTATGTAAATGGGGGGGTGTAAGGTGGCAAGAAGAATGGGAAAAAAATGAGAATTAAATTGTGTCATGTACTGTTACAAATTCTCAGTGTTGAGTGTGATCATGATGTGTATATAAAAGTCCCAGTAAAATCAATTTTAAAAATAAAGTTCATTCCTCAGTTCAAATCCTTTGGACTTTTTTAAAAAAAGCTCAATTGGGCATTAAATACTTTTTCTAACATTCCTGTGTAGCAGCTCCCTACATTGCTTTACTTAATGTTCTTTTTATCTTTTGCAAAGCAGCCTGGGTTTTCTTTTATCTCTTCTTTCATAGATATTTAGACATTATTTCTGTAATTCTTCTTCATATCATCATTTTCATCATTTACACAAACTTGAAATTCCTCTCTCAGACATCTTGCATCTGCTTACTGCTTTATATTTATGTAGCAAATTTCACACAAAACAACATTTTTGTCATGGAATTTTTTTGTACTTAATTTTTTGTAAACAGTTCCTGTTTCTCATTTGAGCTCCTGAATTCTAGTCATGTATCAGGACAATGGAGTTGTGTTCTGAGGAACGCATTGTTGGGCATGTAGGTAGGTGAACAAACCTAGATAGTTTAGCCTAGACTGCACCTATATGGCATACAGCTGTAGTAGACATTGGTGACAAGACCTTGCAAGGCTGCAGCGAAACTGCTCAAGAGACTAAAGTAGAGCGGGGGGGGGGAGGAGATAGAGAGAGAGAGAGAGAGAGACAGGATACGAGGAAAAATGGAAGCAAAGCTTTTGTAAATAAGCAGGAAAAGGGAGCTTAAGGAAGGGGAGAGGAATGAGAAGAAAAGAAGACACAAGCTATATCATGCACAGGTACACATTCCCTGTGATGAATTCCTTAGTCTACATCAGGAGGCTAAGGAATCTGTAACGCAAGACTGGAGGGTCTGCATGGAAAGCCCAAGGGCTACTGCTGGAAACTAGAGAGGTTGCATCAGATGTCTCTGGGAGCTGAGGTGTCAGCGCCTAAACGCAGATGACACTCAAGACCAGAGCTCCCCTGAAGAGTACAGGAGCCACCCTTGGCAACTCAGGAAAATAACCGTAAGGAAGATCAGTTGATATCTTTCCCCCATTCTCCTTTCATTCCCTTCTGACAGCCAGGCTGAGTCATTTAACTGGGTGTTCCCACTCAAGTGGACAGTTAATTAATTAAACATAGTAGTATTTGTGTACCTACACCTAGGAAAGATACAGTAAAAATACTAGGTCATAGGAATTTTTCAGCTTCATTGTGATTTTGTGACTCCTTGTTGACATAAATATTGTTAGGTAGTGGATGACTGAACTTATTTTGATCATGTTTTATGGTTAAGTTATTACTCAAGTTAGTTAGTTTTTTTTTTTTTCAGGAAACATACAAGGGTTATATATGCTGAATTATTAAATATTTTTGACCATTTCATATGTAAAAATAGTTACATTTACTAAAGCTATCTTGGCTTCATATACAGCTTAGGGGCCAAACTTTTTCTGCTTGATAATTCTGTATATAAAATTTTGTTCCCTTTGAAGTTAATATTGCTGCGGTGAAGCTGGAAGCTAGATGAATTTTTACCTATTTTTTTTTGGTCTTCATTCTTTAGAATTCTTTCTATATCTACAAATAATCTCTGGGACAGGATGAGCCAGAGTTGTTATCAATATTTTTTTCTATAGTGCCACCAGTTCACAAAGTAAGTTCAGACAGAGGGAACATGAGCTTTCATAAATTATCTTATTTCAGTGTCAGGAAAGTTTTCTTCTAGTATATCCTTAAATATTTTTCATATTTCATTTTTATAATTTAAAAGAAAATATGTAACACTTATCTGGTGTTTATTTAATATTTTTTCCTGTATGATGTATATAGTTTTTTCCTAATCAATACATTTTTCTTATCCCATTCATTTGTGTGTGTGTGTGTGTGTGTGTGTTTTGCTAATTGTCAGCAATCTAATCGCTATTAACACTAGTTCAGCCTTTTCTCACGTAAGTTCTGTTTCTTAGAGCTCTAAAATAATTCTAAATCCTACAATGATTTTGTTGTTTTTGCTGGTTTTAGCTCAGCTTTCATAAAGAGATCATCTCACTAGCTTGTTTTCTAGTTCTTTCTTTCACATCTTTGGATTCTCCTAATACAGTGTTTTATTATACTTAATTTTCTGGTGAGCAGGAAATTGAGTGGCTGTTGCTTAAATTTCTTTGCTGTTTCTTAGAGAAATTCTCACTGCATCATATTATTCACTTACTTTTTTACTGGGCCCTTTCTTTTTATCACATATCTTGAAGAACTTTTGCATAGTTCTTCCTCCTTACTTCTTTAAAAGAGCACTTGTCTATTTCTTTCCTCTACTTGCCAGGAATATTACGAGTGGAAGTTCCCTGGCAGTTCTCCGTATTTCTGTGCTTACTGAACCTGAGTTTTACATTAAGAACTTGCTATTAGATTTTTGTTGTTGTTGTTGTTTAGCTGCTTATCTACAGATAGTTTGAATTGCTTGGAATTAAAGGGTCAGGAAGAACAGTTGGGGAGAGAAAGATGGAGAACTCAGAACATTATCTCTGCATACCCTACCTCTACCTGCAACCTATTGATACAAGTCAGGCTCTGCCAGACACTATAGGTTCTGGAGCTAGCATATCTGGGAGAAGTCAGTGAGCAAAGCTTTGGCATTTAAGCTAAAGTGCCAGTTTAACTGGCTTGTGAGACACCTGAGGATTAGCACGCTTCTGGGCATAACTCGAGTCACAGAGGTATGACCTTGTGTACTGTATCTGATCTCTGCCTGCTTTCTCCCTGTGTTGTTCTTCTGCACTACCTTCATCTTACTATGAACTGATCGACTTAGCTTCACTGTGCCTTTCCACCATGATGTTTCTGCCTTGGAGCAAAACCATGAACTCAGTCTTCTGAAGCCATGATCCAAATTAAACCTCTCCTTTAAATCATGGATGTACGGTGTCATATCCCAGGATATGGAGGAAAGCTGGCCCAGACGGCTTTTTGTCCATGTAGGCAGGTAGGTTAGGGGCCTATATTTCTGTGACTAAACTGACTTTAATCAATAACTATGATATTCTCTTTCTAATATTAGCATTATCTTTAGGCCATTACTCTAGCAAAAAAGCTCTATTCCCTGAAAACAGAAATACTAGTCACCAGCCTTGGCCTTCCCACTCACCCTGATCGCCCTTACTTTTGTTGTGGCCTTCCCCTGGCTTTTGTTCTTCCAAGTTAAGTATGAGTAGGATCTTGAAAACTTTACATTTCTTTTCCAGAAGTCTAAGGTCATAAACAGGGAAGTTGTGTGCTGATCTTGGCCTTCTCTTCCAACTGGTTCACCTTTGGAGGCACTGCTAGGTGTTTGTTGTATGGAATTGTGATTATTTTATGGTTTCAGGATAAATATGTATCATTTCTCCATTTGGTTCTTTCTGATCCTGTAAGTGAATTTAAAGGAGAGGATTTTTGGAAGTTTGAAAGTTTTATACATTAAAAAATTGTATTTTGCCAAAAAAAAAAAAAAGCATTTTTTCTTGTAATTTTAATTATGTTACCATTAAAATTGAAACCACTTTAAATATGAGATTACTTCTTTTTTGTACTCACTTAGCAGTGGCAAAAATATATAACAAGATATATTTGAAGAAATGTTCCTCATACAAGGTCATTGATTTTTAAAGATATTTCTACTTGTATTTATGTCCTGTGACTTATTGAAAATATGCACCCTGGGCTGTATGCTACTCTTATGAACTTCCTGTCTAAGAAGTAGTTTAATGTTATAAATGTATTATTGTCCCATGGTCCTCCCGTATCTTTAATGTTACAGAAACCAAACCAGGTGTCTGGAAATATCAGAAACTATCTTTTCTAGATAGAAAAGTAAAAATGTCACACAAGAAAAGAAAAAGGTACTTTGTGCTCCTGTTTTCTGTATTTCCCTTCCCTTCTACTGAGGATTCTTACTCTTAGATGCCAGTGAGGTGAATACAGACAAAGATATGCAGATGTCTTGAAGGGTGGTCCAAACCATACAGTGAATTTAAATTTTTAAAATTCATCACAAGAAAAGACACATTTCTATCAATACTCTGCAGAGGACTCTGCTTCTCTCTTTTTTAAAATTCAAATCTTTATTAGCACATTATAAATATACATCACCATCGCATTCATCATTGGCAGTTTGTACCTGAATATGACACGACTTGATTCTCATTTTTTCTCCTTTCCCCACCTGCCCTGTAACCCCTACCCTCTATATACATAAGCTTTGTTTCCTTTTCTTAAATTACTATCACATTCTTTTTCCCCTTGTTATTTGCCCTTATATTCTCTTTCCTTTTAAATATTTTCTATTTCACAATATCAACTATATATACTAGAATTCATTTACATCTCCATTTTCTCATACCAGAGAAAAGATATGATATTTAGTTTTAAAGAGGAGTTCTAAAACTGCTTCAGAAAGTGGCAAAAATGAGATTAAGTGGGTTTAAAGTGACAGAGAGCATTTTGAGGGGGGCTAATCCCAATATGTCTTTCACTGTAATACAATGTTGAGAATGTAAATGCCTGTCCTAGTTTTTGAGAACGTCTTTTATATATCTATATACAGACAATCTGTACAAAAAACGTAGAGAGCAGACACTTCATAGTTAATCATCATCGCCATGCACACCCAAGTCTAGCCTTTGGAAAGCGTATACATTTGTAGCTTTCCCTGGGCTTGTCTTTTTGTTTGTTTGTTGTAGATCTGCTCAAAAGTCATTTGCTTCCACTAGATACAATCTGGTGCCAAAAATCTTCAACTTCCAAAAAGACTTTCAACTACTCAAACATTTTCAAATCCGATGAAGCTTGCCAGTCACTTTTTAAAAAGTCATTTTATGGAAATAAAGGCATTTATGATGATGAATGAAGAATCATAAAGGCCAAATGGAAGGCAAATGCTGGCAGTCTGGTGAGAGAGGGCCCTGTAAGGAGAGCAGCAGGAAGCCCATCAGCCTGAGTCTGTATTTTTGATTCCCTGTGGGAAGCAGTTCAGTGTGAGACATCTGAATCATAGACTTTAGTCCTAGGCTTGGTGGCTTTCCTGAAGTCGGGGGTCTGTAATGTATGGTGTTAAAAGACCAGGGGTCTGCTCGGATTTGGAGCTGCCTTGGGTACTTGCCACTTGCCGCAAGCATGCTGGTGCCAGGAAAACTGCTCTGGGCTTCCCACTGAACTCTCCCCTTCCCACCTGCTTTTCTCAAGGAAATGTAATGAGAACCTAAGCTTATGACCTTTCAAGGTACAATTAACTGATGACAGCAAGATGGAAAGAACATAGAAGAATCAAAATTGTTCCAGACAATTGACAAAGTATCTGTCAAGAAGTACCAGTTAAACAAATCATTATTATTTTCTGCTGAAATGTTTTTCTGAGCCTTGATTTCCCTGTGCCTTGATTTCCCATTTTTGTTTAGAATGTAGACATTAATCGGACTGACACCAAGCCCCTTACTTATTGTAATCTTTGTAAATCTTTAACCACTGACTGTAATCTTTTGCAAGTAGATAGAGCAGTAAAAGTATTCTAAAAGGAGCATTGACAATAAATTCTGAGTCTTCAGCCTTCAGTGTGCTGAGACCTTCTCTATCCCATCTTTTGTTTCATCTCTGTTTTATCTTATCTTATCTTGTCTTTCTTCAACCTCACCCCCCGACTCCAGCTCTGTTTTGTTGTTGGCAGGCTCCGGCAATTCACGACCTTTGCACTCTCTGAAATTCCCACAAAGAACAGACCTTTAAGGTTGCCGGTCAAATCTACAAATAGGGAGTCATCCAAATGCAGGATTTTGTACAGGTTCTGTAGCTGGTGAGATTTAAGAGGTTCTATTCTCATCAGGTTCCTTTATCTCTCAAGGATAAACAAGATAATTTGTATCTTACCAAACCAAATCTTAAATGACAGAGCTTATGGTGAAGTTCCCTCCAGTCAAATTGTAACTCTGGCTCTGAATTCCCACTGCAAATGTACACTTGGTTTTCCAATTAAAATGGGCTTTTGCGAGTCCCCTGCTGCTAGCCATTGGCTTGATAAAAAGTAACTTCATTTGTCGCGAGGGTGTTTGGGGAAACCAGTGCAAGGCGGACTCTTCTGCTATTGCCTCGAGCCCAGCTGTGCTGAAATATTAAACTTCAGTAAATTTAAGTGTAATTGCAGCTTCCTGGCTGACACAAGAATGTCTCTTTGTTTTCCTGCAGTCCATCCTTACCCCGAGTTTTCTGTACAATCCTTTAGAATATCTTCCAAATCCGGACAGCTGTTCAATTTTCCGGATAACTGGGCCACACCCACTTATTTAACAGAGGGCCTAAACTTCCGCATATGTGTCCTGTCACCAGATACTAGTTAGTCATTTCTCAGGAAAGCCTTCTTTTATTATATCCTAGTCAGATAAACCACCGGATCCCTAGAAGTGGGGTACCTCCGTGAAAGTAGTAGCCTCTTCTGTCTCAATTAGTACATATTTCAACAAAAAGGTGAGAAAATCACATTTTCTGCCACATTTATTTTCAGCTTCTTGCTCCGCTTTTGTCTTTAAGAATAGCCCCGGTTCCAAAGCGTTCTTACTCGCTGACCAAATATTTATTGATCAGCTCTACGTGTACAAACTTCTTTTTTCCAATGAAATATTTTTCGAGTGCCTGCAGAATGAGCAGAAGCAGAGGCAAAGCTATGTTTCTCTTCCGGAGATATGTTATTATTTCTATGGTGACAGAGTCGCCGGTGACATCGGTGTGTCACAGTAAAGCTCCATGTCCCCCCAAAGACTCTCACCTTGGTCTCTTTCAGGTTATGACCTTGTCCCCCCCTCCCCCCAGGAGACTCCAGTTGGAATAGAAATGTTTTGTGACCGAGGAAGGTCGCTTGGTGGGAGTTGGGCAGTCCATGAGTACGGGTGGACAGAGGGACTTTTGGGGAAAAGAGCAGGATCCTGTTTCGAAAGAACGAATTGCGAGGCCAGAATGGGTAACACTGTCACGGCATCTCTCGCGATAAAAGGGACGCTAACCAATACACGACAGGAGTCTGCGTTTTCGTCCTGGCTGTTATAACAAAAACACTCTGACCAGGGCAGCTAGAACAACAGATATTTACTAGTCGAAGTCGGAGGTCTGTATGCCAGAATCGTCGGGTTCTAGGAGGGTCCACTCTATGGATGACTGCTCGCTTTCCGTGCAAAGCAGCCAGAAAGCAAACTCCTTCTTGTCTTAAGAGAGCACTAATCCTGTCATGGGGATCCATCCTTCTGACCTCACCATCTCCCAGTGACCCCATCTCCAAATGATATGGATTGGAATTTCCACATATGAATTTTGGAGGTACATACACATGTAGAAATGAATGAACACAAATTAAATTTAGCAGAATGGACTGGAGCACAGAGGATTTATGAACCAGGCCACGCTCAGAACCAGTGAGCAACCAGCATTTATAGGGGGAAACAGGCGCATGGAAAAGAAATCAGCTGATTGGCTCCAGAGAGGTACCTTGCCTTATATGAGCATGGTGTGATGAGGTGGCTACCTATGATTGGCTGAAACCTGCTTGCTTGTGATTGGTTGGACTTCAGTTCTTTCTTATAGACTTCTGTTAGGTTTTGGGTTTAAGTAGGAACTCAAAATACAGTTAGCCACATGCTCTTTAACCGTCCTAGGCATAGCTTTTCTGGAGTGTGTGTCAGTAGATACTTTAGGCCTTAATACCTATAGGACCTGTCATCTGTCTACTCAGTTCTGCCCCAACAGTGCAAAAGCAGCCAGAGAACACACAGACATACTCAGTCACCGATGACACAGAGTAGTGGACAGAGAGGTCCTCCGAGAAAGCAAGTTACACACACAGGTGGGGATGGACCGGAGGTGGTTTGCCCAACCCAAAGGCTCTCTTGATCCTGGTCTCCACGAATCTGTCTTAAGTAGGAGGGACTCGCGGCCTCCCAGCGGTGCGGCGATCCGTGAACCATCGAGTCCCTGGCAGCCGCGCACCGTGGGCGGATCCAGCAGAGCGACTCGACTCCACAGTTTGCAAAGTTTGCGAAGTGGGCCTTTTCCTCCCTCTCCTCCCGCCCCTCCCGGTCCGCACGCTCGGCCGCGGCACCGCCGACCCAGTCGTGGCGTGATCGGGTGGGCGGGGTGGGGTCCCGAGGAGAGGGTGAGGGCGCTCAAAAGTTGGAGCCGGATCGGCACAGAGTTGAGCTCGCGCGCCCCAACCTTCAGGTGACCCCGCGCGGCGGCAGGCGGCGGCTGCAGCCACCAGCGCCCGCCGCTCTCGGAGCGCCTCCGGCAGGACCGGCGGCGAGCGGCGAATCGTCATCCGCCAGCCGAGCGCCAGCCCGGGCGTCCGGGCCGGGAGGAGCAGAGGCTCGGGGCGCGCCGCCGCCGCCGCCCGTGAGCCCCGGGGCTGCGTGGCCGCGGCGGTGGCGGCGAGTCGGGGCCGCCCGGGCTGCGCTCCGCCCGGGCAGCAGCAGCAGCAGCAGCAGCAGCGGTGGCGGCGACGGTGGCGCCCGCGGCTCAGGATGCGGCCGGGGGGCGCGCTGCTCGCCCTGCTCGCCGGCCTGGGGCTGCTGCTGCTGCTGCGCCTGCTCTCCTGCCCCGCCGAAGCGCCCGCGCGCGCCAGGTGAGCCGGACCCCGCGACCCGAGTGCGCCCCGCTCCCGCCCGCGCCCGGAGCCCAGCGAGCCGCTCGGAGCCTCGGCTGCGGCGCGCAGACTTTCGGCCCCACGGGCACCCGCGGAGTGCGGCGCGGCGCAGCGGTCGCCGCAGGGCGGGCGGCCCTCGGGCAAGGGTCGGCGAGCGGGCGCGGTGGGCGCGGCGCCGGGTGGGCGGGACCGCGAGGGCGCGGGCGCCCGGGGCAGCGCCGAGGGCTGGGCGGGGGCGCCGCGGAGCCGGACCTGCCGTCGGGCGGGCGGCCGGAGACTCCGGGCTCCCTCCTTGATTTCCCCGAGCCCGGGTGTAGAGTACCGTCCTGGGAGTCGGGGTGGAAGAACTTAGTTTTCCCCTTGCCGTGCAGGCTCCCGGCGGAAGAGCGCAGGGCGGACGCCCGTGGCACCCCAGCCGCACTGAGGACGCTCCGGAGCCCGGCGACCCCGGCGCCGCGCGCCACGAACAGGTACCGGGGGCGGGACCAGCGCGTTGTCCTCCTGCGGCCACGCGCCCGAGTGTGCAAGCGTGTGCGTGCGTGCGTGTGAACTCTTCCTGCTCGCCGAAGGTAGCGCTTCTCGAAACCAAACGAGAGACTAAAACGGCCATACCTGAAAAATGGGTGCAGAGGGTGGAAACCTCGGAGCAGCCGCGCAGCCTGTCTGTGTGCGGGGATCCGGTTGCTTGATTTTTGCTTTCTGGGCTTTAAAGCGCCCCTGTGTTAAGATCCGGGTTTGGAGGAACGGAGATCTTCCGTGTGCTAAGACGGGTTTTTTCCTGGAAGACTGAGGACGTACATTTTTTAGGACTCTATCGCTATGCAGCAATTACTTGGATTTTATACTTTTTTGCTGGTTGTGGAGATAATATAACTTAGAGTAGAAAGTTAAGGCAATAGGGGCAGCATATGAAATGAACAAGACCCACTCGGAGTCCCACCACCCAGACGTCACATTCAAGTTGCTTTTGTTCGATTTTTTTTCTAGTAACCTTTCCTAGATGTTTACTTTTAAAAAATACAGTTGAGCTTTTACCTTGTGCTTTGTATTCCATTTCCCCCTCTAAAACAGCCAGTTTTGTGCACACTGTAATTTTTTTTCCAAAACACTGCTTTTCATTACTGTATAATTCATCATATTAAGATCCTCTAATCTGTTTAACTGTCCTCATTTTTAGAGATGTGAGTTGTTTCCTGTTTTTGCTTTGTTGGAAAAAAATCCTAATAAGTTCATGTTCATGTATAAATCTGTACCTTCATCTCGTACTAATTCAGCAGGGTGCGGTGATCTGAGCTGGATTATTAAGTCAGAGTGTGTGCGCTTAGGTTTTAAATCACATTTTCAGTTGCTTCCTAGAAGGGCTGAGTCAGTCTCTGCTTCTGCCATCGTGCTCCGGGAGGCAGCGCTGCTGTTACTATCACATCTCGTCTTGGTCTCTCCCTTTATTTGAGTCTCCTCTGTGTCATTTTCCCTCTCTGCGTCCTTATGCGTGCTCTTGGCACTCGGACCCACCTTAATCTTCGGACTGCGTGGTGGGGAGCTCACCCCCGGGGGAGATCTGGCTTGGGCCCAAGAAACATCTGGAAGTATATAGAAGAATCCTAGAGGCAGGCACAGTGTGACCTGGCCCAGTCCCCTGACTGGACTTTCATAGTGTGTTCAGGGCCCTGAGATGTAAATCCAGCCGCAAAGGCTTGTGGGAAAAATACTGGCCTGTAGTTTTCTTTTATGCTGCTCTGTCTATGCAGACCGCCTTGCTGTCTCGGTGACCTGGGAGCGTTTATTCCACCTTCTCCCAAGTCGTTTGACTTCATGACGTGCGGGGACTGTCCCTTCCGGAAAGTCTGAATAGCACGTACTCCTTAAATGATCTGGTCTTAGGTCTTTTTAAAGATGGCCCTTTGATGAATTTTTCAGTTTCTGATGGTGTAGTTCTTTTCCATTCTACATACTTCTTGAGCTAATACAGGCAGTTTGTATTTCCATCAAATGTGGTTTGTTCTATTTAGATTTTTTTCATTTCACACTGTACTCCTGTATTTGTAAAAACCTCTGTTTTTTGACCTGTTTCCTGTGCTCCTTGTCATGTATGATTTTGATTATTTAGGTAGCAGAGGTACAGATTTTAAGTTGTCATGCAACACAGTTGTGAGGAGAGAAACTGGAATCTTAATTTTTCTGTAGCTGGTCTCCCTCCCAAAGAGGCTGAGGGTAACTAACACTTAATGAACTCTCTTATGGGCTAGACGTCGAGCTGAGTACTTACAATTTATGAACTTATTTAATCCTTACAAAATAGTAACAGAAACTATTATCCTTACTTTATACGTGAAGAAACTAAAGCACTGAGCTAGTAAGTAACTTAGCGCAGGTCCCAGAGCCGAAAGTTCTGCAGTCGGGTCAAGAGGTTCCTGAATCCCACCCTCTTCACATACCTGCTGTGCAGCCTTTCACACGTGCTGTGTGTGTGTGTGTGTGTGTGTGCGTGTGTGCGTGCTCACATGTGAATGAGCGTGTGTGCACACTTTGAGGTAAAAAAGGAAGCGACATTTTCTTCTCTTTGGAAAACTTCCTCAGATTCCTGTCTCCAGCTGTTTTCATTTTAAGACACTATCCAGGGCTAAGAATTTAGCTCAAGTGGTACCGCGCCTACTTTGGAAGCACAAAAGCCCGAGTTCAATCCCCAGTACCCCCAAAAAAAGAGAAAAAGAAAAGAAAAGAAAAAAACAGGGTATCTAGATATCTCACAAAAGGGCCTTAGATAAGGTGTAGTGATGTAGGTGAGGGGCGGAGTTCAAGATCATAGATTCCTGCAATCACCAGATAACTGTTCATAGAGAGTTGCGACTTCTGTGGCTTGTGCTGCTTCTTCTTCTTCTTCTTCTTCTTCTTCTTCTTCTTCTTCTTCTTCTTCTTCTTCTTTTTTTTTTCCCGTTAGACATTTTCCCTGCTGCTGTTCCTGGCCGTGTAGAGAGCCCACAGGAAATTTCCTCTTAGGGCACTGGGGAAAGTTTTCTTTTGCTTGGGTCCCATTTAAACACAAAAGAAGCAGGAAAATCAATATCAGGGTCTCTTCTACTTGCCACACCATGTAAACAACACCCTAGTCTTAGGTTAGATTCAAGACAAGGGACTACCTTCTCTTCTCAAAGTGCTCTTTCTAGAATCTTCATTGGGAGAGGAGGCAGGCCCCCCCGCCCCCCTCCACTCTTGGTGCTATAGTTGTTTTTGTGCCGTGTATCCTCTCTCCAAGCTGAAATTCTCCTCTCCCCTCTCTCTTCCATTCTTACAGACTGTTGGAGATGTACAGGCTTCCCTCTGTGTATTCTGGGACTCAAACCCCCAAGCCCACGTCAGGTGTAGTTTCAGTGGCCAGTTGTGGGGACCAAAGGAGAAAGTCTAGGACAACTCAAGGAAATGTTTTTTCCAGATAAGGTGTTTGATGTCCTAAAAGAGGCAAGTAAGAGGAGCCTGAGAAATCTGCATGAGCTGTAGCGAATTCTGTTTTGCTTATCTAATATCACCTTACCCTTTTTTTTTTTTTGCATTCTTTGAAAAAAAGGCTCACCCTCTCCATTGTCTGAAAAGGATATTTCAGATTGGCTAGGGGAATGTCATACAGTCAGGCAAAAACCTGGGACAGTGAGACGTATCTGTCTTCAGCTACGTGGCAGGAAGGGGCGGGAAAGTTCAAAATATGACTCTGCATACCAGTTCTTTCTCTTTCCAATAAATTTTGTCAAACTCCTTATCACTGGCATTGTTTGTCAACAATGCGCTTTTGGATTTATTTCTCATTTCTGATGTATTTCTGTCTCCTATTTCCTTTGTGTTACTTTTAAATTTAAAAATATTATTCTTTTTTCCCAGTGTGATATCTGAAAGTGCATACTTGACACAGTTATTATTTTTCCTTTTTATTAGTATATTTGCAAGACAAAATAAATGTATTCATTGTGCAGAAGGGGTATACATGCAAATTGAATCTTTTTTTTTTTTTTTGTACCAGGAATCGAACTCGGGACCTTGAGCTTGTGAGTCAGGCACCAAAGCCACTGAGCTAAATCCCTGGCCCAACAAATTAAATCTTGATCATTTTACTTCCCCTTTCCCACTCCATCTCCCCCTTCTAGATTTACTGAGAAGATCATGTGATTTTTATCCTTAGTTCTGTGTACACGGAACGTTCCATTTATTGATCTGCAAATATTGAATCATGTTTGCATTTCTTGGATGAAGCCAACTTGGTTGTGATGTGTGATCTTTTCAATGCTTTGTTGTGTCTCTTTGCATCTGTGGTCACTAAGGAGACTGGCCAGTAGTTTTCTTTGTTTTGTTAAGCCCTTGTATAGTTTTAGTATTGGGGTAATGCCAGCTTCTAGGAATGACTGGCAACATTTACCTCACTTTAAATATTGTTGAACAGTTTAAGGAGTATAGGTGTGCTCGATTTATTTGTGTACACCTCTCTGTTTGCCTTAGTTACTTTTTTAATTGCTGAGACAAAATACTTGACACCTGTTGGTAAAGAAGGAAAGGTTTACCGTGGTCCTGAGTATGTAGAGCAGTTCGGAGTTGGCTGGCTCCATGGCAGAGCGGCACGTGGCAGAGGGGCAGAGCAGGGGAGAGGCAGTTCATGGCAGGCAGAGGGCAGCGAGCAGGGAAGCAGTGAAGTGGCAACAGACCAGCAGCTCTGTCCGTCCCTGACCTTCTACCCAGGCTGCATGCCCTTAGAACCCTGGCAAACCAACCAGTGGGCTAATCGGTCATCACAGAGTCTTGATACCAGCGGCACACTTAATTCCAGCATTTCACACTGCACATCCAGCCACCTCTGAAAAGCCCTGCCTAGTTGCCTAAGGCTTCGGGGAACATGGAGACACAAGCCCTAACACCTTTTAAACAAAGTGTTTAGTGCTATGAATTTTCCTTTGAGTATAGCTTTGGGATCTGTCTTCTTTCTTTCTTTTCTTTTCTTTTCTTTCTTTCTTTCTTTCTTTCTTTCTTTCTTTCTTTCTTTCTTTCTCTCTCTCTGTCTCTTTCTCTCTCTCTCTCTCTCCCTCCCTCCCTCCCTCCTTCCTTCCTTCCTTCCTTCCTTTTTTGTTTTTCTCTTTTTGTGGGATCAAACCCAGGGCTTTCTACATGCAAAGGAAGTGCTCTGTCAATGAGCTACAGTCCCAGACCTGGACTCGTTACTTAAATGTGAATCTGTAGAGTTCCCGTTTTTTTAAACAAATATTTTAAATTGTTAATAATTACATCTAATAGTTTTATCTTCTTAGTTACTTGGGGGATTACTTCTTAAACTTCTAAATGAAGGACATCTTTTCTTAAAAATGAATTTAATATCACTTCTAATATTCATTTCATATTTTGATTGTGAGAAACCCAACCCTGCCATAATGTCATAACATTTAATTATTAGAAATGAGGAGCTGAATTTGTAAGACTTCTGAAGCTGTTAGCACAGGCTTTGTGACAAGCAAATTTGAGGTTCCAGGATCCCTCATAGGAACTA
This sequence comes from Petromus typicus, assembly GCA_004026965.1. Classification (NCBI taxonomy): domain Eukaryota; kingdom Metazoa; phylum Chordata; class Mammalia; order Rodentia; family Petromuridae; genus Petromus; species Petromus typicus. The sequence continues at coordinate 28,059 of PVIR01019162.1, forward strand.
AGTACGTCCAGTCTGTAGGTGAGTCCCTGTTAGTAGCGTGGATGTACTTTGGTATAAATATCAATGACAGTGATTCGGAAACCTGTGGTTGGCTGGGGTTTTTGGACATAGCAGCAGCAGCAGCACTAATTCTTTTAACGTGCTGCTTAGTTGGTACCTGTTCTGACCTATCTGGGGTGACCGACAAGGAGGTCCGACCCCTACTATGCCGTTTTCCGTCCAGGGCCTTGCGCTCCTTCCCTGGGATCCTTGTCCCTGGCAGAGGTACTTTAACTTGTCCAGATCTGAGAGCAGGAACAGGCAGGGGGCAGACTTCAGTTGTCTTATGTTCTAATTTGCATTATCTTTAGGACTGTCACTACAGAGGTTTTGTTGTATGTTTTTAGAGGCAAATTAAGAAAAGAAAATTGCTTCTGATTTCAATACCCGAAACATGGCTACTGTTTGTGCTTTGTTAACTTTTAACTTTGATATGCATGTGTCTTAATTTTTCTATACATATGTGATATGGGTTAATATAATTTTTAAAAACAAACATCTGAATCTTTCTTTACATCATTAGTATTCTGCATCGCAATTTTTAGAGCATAGTGGCAGAAAGTATGGCTATACTGTTACTTATACTTTCTCCTTGTATATAGGGCATTTTTAATATCTTTGAGTTTGATTTATGCTGTAATATGAATAATTTTGGACGCTTGCACACACTCTTGATTACTTGGAATAAGTTCCTAGAAGAGGGGGCTGTATCACAGAGCACATTAAATTTTAAAGTGTTGCTATTACATGTCCAACAGTTTATCATAATGGCTTTTCAAGTATCTACCCTTCCAGCAACATCTGAATAACTTTTAGCCCAAACTCTTTCCAGTACTGTGTATTAGAATTGCATTTCCTTTTTTTTCCAGTTTTATCCTGCAAAGGAAAAATTGATACCTTGATTTCTATTTGTTTACTATTGTGCTTAACTTTTTTTTTTTTTTGAGACAGGGTCTTGCTTTGTAGTTCAGAGTGGCCCCAAACTTACTATGTAGCCCAGGCCAATCTCAAATTCACAGCAGTCCTCCTGCCTCTGCCTCCTGAGTGCTGGGATTACAGGCATGAGGCACCGTGCCTGGCACTGTGACGTGTGGTACTGATTGCTGATGGGCCTGAGTCACCACGCCTGGCATTGTGGGATATGGTTACTAGGGATTGAACTCGGAACCTTATACTTGCGAGGAAGGCACTGGAACCACTGAGCTAAATCCCAGACCCCTAAATTCAGAGATGTTTATTGACTCTTTATTTCTCTTTTCTTTTCTAACTTGGCTGTAAGATACTTGTTTTCTTACTGATTTACAAGAGATTTATACATATTTAAAAAATGTAAAACTTTACTGTACCTTTAAATTATTTTATGGTTAACATTTAATTGTATTTATGGTTATTTAGTTTATAATTTTCAGTCTTCCTGCTGTCATATTTTTTATATTGGACTTCAACTTTTGAATGTATATATGTTTACTACCTTGAAATAAATGCAGGTTCCTAGTTTTTAAATATGTACTTTAGTATTTTAAAATTAATATATCTAGAATTTATTTTGGCATGTGGCAAAAAAGGGAGAATATTTATCAAATTAGTACTATTTTACTGATGACTTTCTCTTTTTTTTGTTTTTTTTTTAGGTTTTTTTGAAACAGGGTCTCGCTTTGTGGTTCAGGCTGGCCCTGAGCTCAGCCTCAAACTCACATCACAATCCTCCTGCCTCTGCCTCCCCAGTGCTGGGATTACAGGCGTGAGCCACCACGCCTGGCACTGTGGTATGTGGTACTGGTTGCTGCTGGGTGTAGGTCTCCACACCCAGTATTGTTATGTGGTTACCGGGGAATCGAACCCGGGTCCTTGCGCTTGCAAGACAGGCGCCGGAACCACTGAGCTAACTCCCCGGCCCCGATGACTTTCTCTTTTGAGGATTATTTTTTAATTTGAACCAAGTTATTGCTTAAAAATGGAAAGATCATATTCTCTTTCCACGTTTGAAACTGACTATTCTCTTCTTCTCTGGGTCAGTTAGTGCAAGTCTTCTAGAGCTTTCAGCCCTGGACGTAAGCGACAATCTCTCTTTGGACACTGTTTATACATGAGTACTGAATGATTGCATCTTGACTTCACTTCTTAATTTCTTTTTAAAATTTTTGTAGCTGTTCCCTCTTTTTTGGCATATGGAACCTTGAAAGATAAATAAAAGAAATCTTTCTTCTAAAGTAATGTATTTGGTGATTTATCTCACCGGCTCTTGACAGTACTTTTTCTTTCCATTTAAAAATCTGACAGTCATAGTGATAGGTCTACACAGTGATCCTATTGGACTAATTTTGTCTGTAAGCCTTTTTAATCATCTAATGATCTGGCTTTGTTAGATTTACATCTGACAAAAAATTAGATTATATGTTTGATACCTGTCTGTCTGTCTGTGCTTGGTAGTAGAAATTGAACCTAGGGCCTCACCCTGAACTACCGTACATCCCCAGCCCTGTTTGTTTGTTTTGACAAATTCTGGGCTGACTTAGGACCTGCGATCCTCCTGCCTCAGCCTTCCCAAGTGCTAGGACTCAGATGTGCAGCATACCAACCAGTTCCTATTCAGTTGTTGTATGTTCTGCTCGTAGTTTTAAGTTCTTCTTTTTCTACCTTACATTGATCTCTCATTTTCCTCTCTGCTGTCACCGTTTGCCCAGGTTAGATTTTATTTCTCTTTCAGATTTCTGGGTTTTTTTGGTCCTTTTTGTCCATCTGCTGGGATTGCATCTCAAGTGTGTCCTCTTCGTTACTGAATTATTTTTCTACAGTGTCAGTTCTTTGACTGTAGCCTACCTAAAACAGTACAGAGATTACATTTTTATCCTTTATGATTTTTTTCTCTTAGCATACACCTTAAATTAGTTTACCTCGGGCCAGGGATTTAGCTCAGTGGTTCTGGTGCCTGTCTTGCAAATGTAAGGGACCGGTTGGATCCCGGTAACCACATAACAATACTGGGTGTGGAGAGTCATGCCCAGCAGCAACCAGCACCACATACCACAGTGCCGGGCGTGGTGGCTCACACCTGTGATCCCAGCGCTTGGGAGGCAGAGGCAGGAGGATCGCGGTGATGTGAGTTGGAGGCTGAACTCAGGGCCAGCCTGAACTACAAAAGTGAGACCCTGTCTCAAAAAAACCTAAAAAAAAAAAAAAAATTATTTTACATCTCAGGAAACTCCTGTTATATAACACATTTTTGGCATGATAACTTGGATATATTGAGAGCATGAAGGAAGGCATTCTAAAGAATTTTTGTTTCTTATAGTAAATATTTTTCCAAAGTATGATGTTTCTCTGCATTTTAAGATGAACTGTCTTTTCCTACAGTGTAGGATCTTTTCCTAGCTGTTCTTATTTGCTTGTTCATTTTTAATTTCATTTTCTCCATGTGAGAAAGCACATATTGTTATGTGGTTACCAGGGGATCGAACCCGGGTCCTTGCGTTTGCAAGACAGGCGCCAGAACCACTGAGCTATATCCCCGGCCCATGAAAACACTTCATTTTGGCATTGTGCCTTTTAGACCACTGGACAGGGGTCACTTTGCTGTCTGCCTCAGTGGCTGAGTCTCCTAAGAGTTGAGGCCCAGAGCTGTTTGACAGATTCTGAACTTTCTAATATTTGATCATGACAATAATTGTCACACAACAGGGTATTGGCCTATTTGAGATTTTAGGGGTTTGATGATCCTTTTACTGTCCGGTCTTGGTCATATTGCTCTCAGAAGATATTTGTCTCCTTGGGTGATCTGGTACACGTGGTGCCCGACAAGTGTCATTTAAAATATCAAGACCACTGTACTTGCTGCACTCGCTGGGGACCTGCCAGAATTCCCTTCCCTCCCATTAGTGTTAGTATAATACATTAGAACATGGAGATATAATCTCAAGAGGATGTAGAAAGAGTGATGAGTGTGAATTTGAAAGGACAGCAGTCCTTCAGTGCTTCCTGCCGCAGGAAGTGGCCCCTTCCTAGTTGGAAGGATCTACCTGATTTTCTGGTCCGGGCAGGTTCTCAGTCATTAGGTAAATAAGGACACTGTGGGAGGAGAGACTCAGTCAACCTATGGATTTTTTTTCTCCTCCTTGGACCTGTTCTACTTCTGAGATGAAAATTTACATCCGTTGCTGGTAATTCCTCCACGTGAACCCAGGTTCATTCTTCACAAGAGTATTTCTTCCCTGGCTGCTCTGCTGCCAACTGAAATGTGTGCTTGTCATCCCGTGTAGACATGTGTAC
>PVIR01019163.1:0-32359 GCA_004026965.1 Petromus typicus
TACCTTTAGGTAAACTTTTAAAAAATAATTCTCTAGCCCTAGCGGCCACCATCTGTTTCCTGCTTCTTCACATTACGCCACCAAGTTCTTGTTATTGTCCACTTCCGTTCTGACCTGCCATCATTTACCTCTTCGTACTTTTCACCAACAGAAAGAGATGCCAGTGGGTGCCACGTGTCCTCTAGAGCAGTGGCCTCTCCGGGAGTCAGGTTCATTGGGCCATGATCAGGTTTCCGTCACCCTGAGAGGGTGTTAGCCTCACTCTATTTTAGGGTCCAGAGTTCACTCAGAACTCTAGTGGAGATCTGTGTCCATGGTCATGGTGCCTTATTTTAAGCCAGAAGCTGACATGCTGGAGTCCATCCTTGCTCTCCCTGGTGCAGTACATTTCAGAAGCATCTTGTGATTTTCACAAATGTATTTCTTTGTTCTTTTTTTTTTAGGTGTTTGGAGACAGGGTCTCGCTTTGTGGTTCAGGCTGGCCCTGAGCTCAGTCTCCAACTCACATCACAATCCTCCTGCCTCTGCCTCCCGAGTGCTGGGATTACAGGCGTGAGCCACCACGCCCGGCACTGTGGTATGTGGTACCGGTTGCTGCTGAGTGTGGGTCTCCACACCCAGTATTGTTATGTGGTTACCGGGGAATCGAACCCGGGTCCTTGCGCTTGCGAGACAGGCGCTGGAACCACTGAGCTAACTCCCCGGCCCCCACAAATGTATTTCTTAAACTGCATTTTCAAGTCAGTTGGTTGTATGTCTGGTGCATATTTGTGAAACTAATACTTCAAACCTCAACTCACAAGCCATAATTTGAAGGCTGTTTGCAAGGAAAGAGACCAAATTCTTCTCTGCTGTGAACCAGTCCTGAAGCAGTGCTTCCGGGCCGACTTTTCCACTGGGAGGTTGATGTCTGAGAGTGGATGAGCTCCTCACTGAGAGCTGCAGCTTTAGGACTCTTAAAGTGAACTTGGTGCTGGAAATTTGCCTTAGGCCATAGAATTCCTATACAAGAGGGCCTGGGATTTAGCTCAGTGGTTCTAGCACCTGCCTTACAAGCGCAAGGGCCTGGGTTCAATCCCCAGTAACCACGTACAACAATGCCAGTCATGGTGACTCACACACACCAGCAATTACTACCACGTACCACAGTGCTGGACGTGGTGGCTCACGCCCGTAATCCCAGCTCTCAGGAGGCAGAGGCAGGAGGAATGCTGTGAGTTTGAGGCTGTTCTGGGCTACGTAGTGAGCTCAGGGCCAGCCTAAACTACAAAAGCGAGACCCTGTCTCAAAATTTAAAAAAAAAAAAAAAAAAAAAAAGAGGTAGGCATTGTCACTTCACAGTATCTGCTACCACAGTCAATGAAGAAATAATATCATGTGTTACACAAAACTAATACTTTGAACTAAAGAATATATTGCTTTTTTTGCTGAACTTAAATTCAATTTATAGATTCGTATTTTTTTAGTTATGTAAGTACCGTAAGAATCAGGAGTTTGTACCTGGTTGAATATGTGAATAGGGACAGTTAGGAAGGATGAACCCAGGGATCACATTTCCCAGATATTCGTGCCAGCACCCTCACCCACAGACTAGTCATCTTGGGAATGTTTGTTTATTTGTTTGTTTTGAGATAGGGTCTTGCCTTGTAGATCAGGCTGGCCTTGAGCTCACTACATAGCGCAGGCAAGCCTAACTCACAGCGATGCTCCTGCCTCTGCCTGTCAAGTGCTGGGATTACAGGTTTGAGCCACTGCACTTGGCATCATGCTATGTGGTACTGATTGCTGATGAGCATGAGTCACTATGCCTGGCATTGTGGTATATAGTTACCAGGATCAAACTCGGGACCTTGCCCTTGCAAGGCAGACGCCAGAACCACTGAGCTAAATCCCGGGGCCCATTTTGGGAATGTTACATAAGCTCTTTGTGTCCAATGGAAGTGATAGAATCTACTAGTAAGTGAATAAATGTAAATTATTACAATAGTCTTTGTATGTAAGTCGGCTTTTTGTTACTGTAACAAATATTTGAAGTATTCAGCTTAGAAAGAGAAAAAATTTATTTTGGTTCAGTTTAAGAGGTTTCAGTCTGCAGTTGGCTGGCGCGTTTGTTTTTGGGTCAGTGGTGGCACGTGATTGAGCAAAACCCCTGGGAAGTAAAAAGTAGCAGAAGAGAAAGGAGCCAGGACCCCTTTAGGCCACACTCGGAATGACCCAAGTCACTGGGAGGCCCATCTCCCAAGAAAACCACCATACAGACCAACCTGTCAACACCTGGGCCTCGGGGGGGCATGTGAGATCCAGTCTGAGGCTTAGCAGGTGCAGTACTACAATGTAAAAGCCATATAGCTCAGGAACTTAAAATGGAGATCCAAATGTATGAGAAGGCTGCGCTGTTGGGTGAATAGAAATATGTAAAATTTTAGTGACATTTGTATAGTACGTTATGTTTATAAAATGTGTTTTCTTACACATTGGTCCATTTAATCGCCAATGTCTACTCTGAAAGCTAGGTACTGTCTGACTAGTTTGAAGTTAAAGTGATCAAAGTGGGCACAGCTGGAGTGATACTCTCTCAAAACCATGTTTGCCATGAGCATGTGATACTTTTTTCCTCAGAGAGAATGAATGAATATTTTGTTACTGAATATTTTCCAAATTTCTTTTGGGTTGCTAGGAAGCCTGTGGCTAATTTTGTACCTTAGTACACATTAGTACTTGTGTAGGACTTATTGGTCTGGATGTCTAAACTACATTTTCTTATTTGTCTTGATTTTCTATTCTGATTTTTATTTTCCCTAATTCTGAAAATTTACATATACTGTTTTATTGTTTTAAATGCTAATAATTTGCTTATGTCCATTGTGGGAAAATTTGAGCCATTAATAGGTAGACTGAGCATGTTCGCCTCAGTGGTACGATCCAGTTATTAATCTGAGTCCTTTTTGCTTCCTAAGTCTTATTTACCAGGCACCCAGGGTGACCATATCAGTAATTCCTGTCCTTATTTTGAGATGAAGATGTTGAAGCTTATACATCCCAGGTGAATTCATGTTGTTCTACTTTGCACTCCTACAAATTGTTCTTCCCAACATGAGCTTCCTCTCACTCCTGCCCTGTTGTTAAGACTTTGGGTCATATCTGTGAGCAGGGCTCCTTCCCTCCCTGTCCACCAAGAGAGATTTTCCTCTGTGACTTGCCAAGAGCAAAACAGCGATTCTCCCTCTTCCTGGCTATTGTTTCTGCCTCTTCTTTGGACTGGTTTCATGGTTTTTCCAAGACTTGAGCACTATTGCTCAGATTTGCCTCCGTCCTTGTATTCCGTGGCTTCTCCCACACCTGGGAGAGGATTCCTCCTTTAACTGCCACCCAGGGCGTGGGAGGTGAAGTCAGCTCCTGACGGAGCATAGTACAGCACAAAGTCTGGGTGTAGCCTTTGCCATTGTGACCTTTTATGCTATAAGGAGGCTCAGGAAATACCAACAAGTGCCATTCAGAGAACAAAATGACCGACTCTTGCATTTCATTCCCCTTGCCGTCATTTTACAACAGTCTTTCCAGTGTTTCCCAGATAGTGATACTTTTCAAATTTTGTCATTCAGTTATTAGAATTTTTTCCCTATCATCTTTACTGTTATTTACTTGAATCTCCTTTAAATTTTGGCTATTTTCATAAATATATTCTTTGAAAGGGAGACTACATTTGTATTATGAATGGAAGAACAATCACTTATAAATAATTGCAAATAATAGTAAAAGCACATGTAACGACAAGACAGATATATCCAGTTCCTTGCTAATAGAAGAATTAGGAATCTGAAGGCCTATAGTTTATTTCTAGTGATTACATAAACGACAGAACAGTGTGCGAGCACTGTAACTTCCTGTGGCATGTTTCCCATTTGGAAAGGCTGACAACTACTTAGCACATTCATTATGGTCCATTATCTGTGAGGAAGCAAGGAGAGATTTCCTGTGCCCTTGCAGGAAGTAACTGGATACTGTGAGGATTAGATTACAGCATGAAGAAGCTAGCTAATAAAGGTTGGAAGCTACAAATAAGGAGAATCAGCAGTAAGACCTAGAGCTGATGCTCCTGGTCACAGCCAGGGAGCCGGGTGAGCCCTGTCAGCAGAGTTAGAGTAAGATGGGTGAGGGAGAGCAAAAAGCATGGCGAGATCAAAGGGTTCAGAGACTGTCGAGTGAGGGGGGTCACAACAGGGGGCCGACTGAGTGTGAGAAAACAGGACTGTAAATGTTCCCAGGCATAAGAACCACAGGTCTAAATTCCGAAGCAAAATTCTGGTGATCATTTCAGGTTAATCCGTGGCTTTTCAAAACATACATCCCACATATTGTAAAGTCTCCTTTGCTTTGCTATGGATTTATAAAATTCTGTAACGACTGTTTAGCCATAGCTACACTCATGGATTTTATCAGTCACAGGATGAGCAAAGAAAGATCTAGAAATGGGCCGGGGATTTAGCTCAGTGGTTCCGGCGCCTGTCTTGCAAGCGCAAGGGCCTGGATTCGATCCCCGGTTTACCACATACCATACTGGGCATGGAGACTCACGCCCAGCAGCAATCAGTACCACATATCACAGTGTTTGGCGTGGTGGCACATGCCTGTAATCCTAGCACTCAGGAGGCAGAGGCAGAGGATTTCTGTGATGTGAGTTTGAGGCTGAGCTCAGGGCCAGCCTGAACCACAAAGCAAGACCCTGTCTCAAAAAACCAAAATAAAAAAGAAAGATCTAGAAGTTTGTTCGGAAAAGTATAGATAATGGGACCATTGTAAAGATAATTATTCAAAGGAGTTCAACAATTGTTTATTGTCTTCAAATAAGATTTTATGAGAACCCCTCATTGAAATTCTGAGAATGATTATCAGTGATTTTTTCAGTGTTTCAGCTGGAATATGAATAAATGATATGAATAATGAAAAAACCGTAGCTCCATTTAGAGAAGAGGCTAATTGTGATTTATTTGGGCGGAAATATATGGAGTAAAAATGCAAATTGATGGATTTCTTTGCTAATTTTCTCGTTGTTGAGACAAAATACCCAACATCCGAAGTTAAGGAGGAAAGGTTTACGTGGCTCACAACTAGTAGAAGGTTCACTGTGTAGTCAGCTGGTTCCAGAGCAAGGTGGGGTGGTAGAGGGCAGCACAGAACGGAAACAGTCCATGGCAGGCAGAAGGCAGCAAAGCAGAGAGACTGCAGCCCCCATACAGCTCTCTTTCTCTGTCTTACAATCTACCCCTTGGGGCAAGTAGCACTCACACCCTTTATCCTAGTGTCGAAGCAATCCCAGCATCAACATGCTGATCCCAGTGTCGCATAGCGAAGATCCAGCCATCTCCAAAAAGCCCCACCTATATCCACATAAAGCTTCCAAGGGGACATCTAGACACATGACTCAACAACGTATATCACAGCAGTTCTATTCATTGGATCGAGAAAAAGGAGTGTTTACAAATAAGAAAGTAAATAAAAAGACTGCAAAGAAGGCATATTAACAGTGTACACGAGGAAGTTTCTTTAATCAGTGGAGTAGGACGGGGTGTGTGTGTGTGTGTGTGTGTGTGTGTGTGTGTGTGTGTGTGTGTGTGTGTGAATAGTGTGATGACAAGAATGTGGAAAGAATAGTGGCGTAAAACATCCACTGTGAACTCTAGTAGAGCAACGCTGCTGTGCCTATGCTGAGCAGCCACACAGCTTCATTAAGTGTGGATCGAGACAACAGGTAAGTACTTATTACCTTCGGATGAAATTGCTTCCCGACGCAGCCAAATGGGAATTCAAAAATGTTTGTGTGATTAACATTCTTTAAAATCCTGTGAAAAAAAGAGAAATACATAAATTGTATTGCTCTTCATTCTCTCCTGCAGAGCAACACAAATTTAATCTACCCAACCTCACCAACTGAGGTCCCCAGGTGACTATTAGGCTGACATTATTGGAAAGGGCTGAGTCCTCAGGTCACAGGACTTTCAAAAATGTCTCCTTCTTAAGACTAACAGATGGGATATGAGCTCAGCCCTTCCGGCTGACTGAGTTCAATGAAATTAAACGTTTTTGAAGAAGAAAGTTTACTCTTCCTGCCTCTGGAAGTGTCCACCCACCGTGGCTGGACTTCAGCACCTGCAGAGGAGGAGCAGGAGTTTGAGGAACCTAGTGAGGCTATGTCAAGAACAGCAGCAGTGTGTGGACTCCACGGTGCCTTCAGGGGGACCGGGGCTCAGTCAGGCAGTAACGAGTCTGGCTTGGGCAAACTCCTGTGTCCCTGCAGTATTCGAGTCAGCAGGGACGCTCGCTGGTCTCCAGAAGTCCTTGGAGGTGCTGCCCAGGCTCTGTGTGTGCCTGTCTCAGACACACAGAGCTAAGGTTGGTCGGGTGGGCTGGGGTTAGGACAGAGGCAAAGTCATCGCCAGGGATGGGCAGAACTCTGTTCTTTGCTAGTATGTCAGAAAATGACCTATAGTATTATTCAATTGCTCCTGAAAAATGTGGGGTATCTTTAAAGATCAGCAGTGCTTTTGTTCGAGGAGTCTTTTGAGGGCTTCTTATTTTGCTAGATTGAATATCTCTGTGTCCTGGATTTGGAATGTCTCACCAAAGCCCATAGGGTAAGAGCTACCTCCAAAGTGTTGCCCTTGAAAGATGGTGAGAATTTTCAGAGGCAGCACTAAGAGAGAAATCTTAGGTTACGGTGAGCCAACTGACCATAGACTGAAAGTTGCTAGGTACACCAATCCTTCCGTCTTTTAAAGTTGATTATCTCATGTATGCATCATAGTAATGAAATGTTAACAGAAAATACATACTTCACACTACACATACCAAGCCACGTGTGGCAAATATGCAGCTGAAGTCTCAGCTACTTGGGGGGCTGAGGGAGGAGAAGCACGAGTTTGAGGAACAGAGTAAAAATAAATGTACATCTTGATACATCTTATAAGATGAATAGGACGGACTCAAGTCCAGAAACAGAATAGTTTTACAAGGCTATAAATGTCCTCTCTGCTCCCTCCCAGTTACTCTCCCACGTGTAACTACTGTGCTGCCTTCTAACTAAGCACTGGTTTTGTCCACCTTGGATCTCATGCAAAAAGAATCATTCAGTGTATATTTTCACTGTTGGCTTCTTTTACTCAACATTTTGTGAGATTCATGCATATTACTGCTTAGTTGTAGTTCTCTCATTGCTGTGTAATATTCCTCTCTGTGGATACACCATAGCTTATTTATTCTACTGTTTGTTGCTAGATGTATATAATTTTGATCCTTTGCTGGAGAGATTTAGCCCAGGAAAATAGCTTTGGGCCTTTTAGAACTTTTTGTTTTTTGAGATGGTCTCACTTTGTAGTTCAGGCTGGCCTTGAGCTCAGCTTCGAACTCACAGCGATCCTCCTGCCTCTGCCTCCTGAGTGCTGGGATTACAGGCGTGAGCCACCACGCCCGGCACTGTGGTATGTGGTACTGATTACTGGTGGGTGAGTCACCTCATCTGGCTTTGTTGTATGTGGTTACCAGCATTGAACTCTGGCCCTTGCACTTGCAAGGCAGGCGCCTGAACCACTGAGTTAAATGCCTGGCCCTCTAGTTTTTTCTTGTACCATGAGGTGGAAAGACACAAGTTGCATTGGTTACAAGTCCTTCTGAGTGTGAGTTTGGGTCACTTGGAGTGATATGATATAGTAGTTAGAAAACACTCTCCACACAGCTGAAGTTCCAGTTTCCTGCTGTGAATAGAGAGAAAGGGGCAAGAGAAGACGAGGACTCCATGGTCAGCAGGTGTGGCCTTACCTAGCAGTGGTCCACCACATGGTTTGGAAGTGTTTTCCAGCTCTAGTTCTCGTTTATTACCCCAACTTCATTTCCTGGCGCTCACTCCATTCTGGAGCCCAGCCATGCTGAACGCCTGCTCTGCTGTACAATATGCTGCGGCCATCTCATTTCCCGTGGAGATAACAGTTACTCTTTGTGGTATCCGAAATCCCCCAGCCTGTGGCAGGGACTTTCTGAATGAAGAGTCCCTGTGTACCAGAGTTTGTACTGAATAATTCCTGCTCTGTATTCCGTACGACCAGGAGGTACCACCTACCTCAGCAGTCTGAGCTGCAGAAAGCTGTGATCTTTTGCCTGGACTAGGCAATTGGACTACAAATTTCTCTTGAATATTCTGATACAGAATATCTGACCATGAGCCACCGGAAAGCTCTGGCCCTCTTCCGAGTGCTGACTGTACTTATAATTACTTGGTGTTGGTCGTTGCCATTAAGCTTTGCAGAGCAAGAGCTGTATTCTTTACCTCTGTGGCTTCAGGCTTAGCACTCTACCTCGGAGCCAGACAGATATTCAGTAAGTGTTTTGACTGAATTTTCTTGCCCTTAGAGTTGGGTCTTTCTGTCATGTACCCCACATGCTTGATTTACCTCTGGACACACCCTCTTTTCATCTGCTTTGCCACCTCATGACTTGCTCCCTCCACAGATACCCATGGAGAGCAGAGCTTGGTGACCTGAGCCAGTGTCTGTAACTTCAAAACAATGAACTCATGACCAGCAGCTCCTTGGTTCTTGTCAAGGCTGAAGACACTTGACAAGAGACCCGGTCTGACCAAGAGAGTTTTAAACCGAATATTGAGGGCGCGCAAGAGAAGATAATTAATTAGTAATAGCTGCATTATGTAGGGCCAGGCGCTGTCCTAGATGCTCTATATTCAGGAGCTGATCTAATCCTTGGAATAAACATGGGAGTTGGGGGTTGTTACAGGTGATGAATCTGAGTCATTAAAGTCACTTCCCAAGATCAAGACGCTGAGCAGGGTCACATCTGCCGTCCTCCAGCCTGTGGCAGGGACCAGGCTGGGTGGTCCAGTCCAGGTTCTGTGCAGAGCTTAATACTCTGGGGAAATGTTGTGGACAGAGACAGAAAGATGACCATTTCTCAGTTTATTTTAATTTTTATTAGTACCTGTTTGCAGTATATAATGTTTACATTCCTTGTGGAGTTGGTACACATACATAATACCAGTTTCTCAGTTTAAGACAACAACAAAAACACAATTAGGTAAGGATTGACCTAAAATGTCAAAATAACAAAATATAAAGTAGAAATAACAATAAAATGAACTTTAAATTTTAATATACAAACAAATCCAGTAGACCAACTTATTTTCAATTTTGAATTGCTTTCCTATGACTGCATGCACATCTACAAACATGACAGATACAGTTTCCAATTCTTCCTTTTTAATTTAACATTGTCATAACCACTTTACTGTATTGCTGTATAGCTGTCAAGACAATGATACTCTCCTCTTGTTTTCATTTACATTTTTTATTAACTTGTTGGAAATTTTTCCCACGTGTTTACAAATTGTGTATGCATTATGCAAATGAGTTCCTCACACATTTTCCATTTGTCCCCATAAACCTTACCTGTGTTCTTATAAATTTCTTTACTTGTATAATATAAATATCATACACTGACTTTTGACAAAATTTTACTTTCTGTGGCTTTGCTTTGTTTAAAAGAATGTCACATATACAAATTATTCATTTTTGTGGAAAGGACGAGTATAGGACATGTCATATTTTTATGACAAGTCATAAGGACAAGTCATATTTTTAAATCATGTAATCATAGTTTCTTCAATGTTATTGAATTGCCTTTTCCACTTGTAATCCTCCTTCTAGCTTGTGGTCTCTAGAAATTACAGATTTGATTTGGCAGGGTGAGATGCACAATCAAAATGTGGTAATGAAATACATACATCATGAAGGACGTACTGTCAGACTCAGAAAATTAGAAAGGAAAATCCCAATGTATTCATTCACTTGTTCTAGAAACATATGTTAAGTACCTACTGGACCCCAGTCACTATTTTAGGTGCTGGAGACACACTAATAAACAGAGAAAATCTTTGTCCTATAAAGTTGACATTGCTTTTTCTTTTCTTTTTGAGACAGGGTCTTGCTTTGTAGTTCAGACTGGCCTTGAACTCATTATGTCACCACACCAAAACTCAGAGACCATAGGCCAGTATGAACTCACTAGGTAACTCAGGCTAGCCTCACATTCCCAGCAATCCTCCTGCCTCTGCTTCCTGAGTGCTGAGACTACAGCGTGAGCCACCACACCCGCCACTGTGATATGTGGTACTCAGGATCAAACTCAGGACCTTGCACTTGCCAGGCAGACACTGAGCTAAATCCTCAGCCCAATTTTACATTCCTTTAGGGGAAATCAGATGCAAGAAATAAGCAAATACAAAACTTATTAAATAGTATGTGTGACAGAAGAAAACAAAATAGGACAGGACTGGGGATGTGGCTCAGTGGCACTGTGACTGCCTGGCAAGCATAAGGTCCTGAATTCAATGCCTGGCACTGCAAAAAGAAAAGAGAAAAAGTAGAAGAAGGGAAAGGAAAAGAAGAGGAAGAAACTACCTGACCCTCAGAGTTAGAGGAAGGAAGGCTTATTACAGCTCACAGTTTGTACAAGTTTCAGTCCATAGTTGGCTGGCTCCAAGGTAAGGTGGCACAGAAGAGGGTCTTCACAGAGGAGAAAGAGTCCAGGGCAAGCAGGCAGGAGACAGCAAAGCAGCAAGCGGCAGCAGCAGCAGGCCTGCCTCCCTTCTGCCCCTTGATATTCCCTCTGGTCTACAAACCTAGACTGGTGCCACCCATCCCCAGGGTGGGTCATCCATTCCAGCATTACATCCTTGACCCACATTCACACAGCCTAATCCAGCCCCTCCAAAACTGCCCCCGTGGGACCACACCCAAGCCCTAACAGTGCGGATCTATAAATGGGAACTGGAGACACAGAGACTCATGAGTTAAGACAAAGGGAGAGGGAAATGAGGTGAACTATTATGGGATGTTCTACCGACACCAGGAGAGATGCAGGACGCGTCATACTCCTGAGTGGATCTTGGATCCTGCACAGGTTAGGACACGGGTTTTGGAGCTATGCATTTGGCCAGATCTGACCTCAGAAAAATTGCCCCAGTTTCCCAAGGCTCAGCTTCATTAGCTTAAAATACATAAGCAAATGTTCATCCTTCTCAGATGTTAAATAGGCCCAATACCCATGTGGGAGAATCTTTGTGAGATGTTATTCTAAGCTCCCTGCGTTGCTGCAAGGTCTGTAATCACATCTGCTCCCGCTGGCGTTTCTTCTCTGGGTTTCTAAGACAAGATGCTGCTGCTCTGTCCTCTCAATGGTGTTTAAAACCCGGCTGGGGATTTAGCTCAGTGGTTCCAGCGCCTGTCTTCCAAGTGCAAGGACCCAGGTTCGATCCTCGGTAACCACATACAATACTGGGCGTGGAGACTCACCCCAGCAGCAACCAGTACCACACACCACAGTGCCAGGCGTGGTGGCTCACGCCTGTAATCCCAGCACTCAGGAGGCAGAGACAGGAGGATTGCTGTGATGTGAGTTGGAGGCTGAGCTCAGGGCCAGCCTGAACTACAAAGCGAGACCCTGTTTCAAAAAACATAAAAAACAGAAAACAGAAAACAAAACCAAAACCCACTCCCAGCAGCACATGAGGTCATCTGCGCTTGCTTTGCCCCTGACAATGCTTATTATCCCCTTCTGGTTTTCGTGTGGGCTTTTCATATTCCTTTTATAGCGCTGTCCCCAGACCTCACTAGCCAATGGCTACAAAGTAAGGCCATGTTCTTTTTATACCAAACCACTGTCAACCATTTTACTAAAGTTTGATTTTTCTAAGACCAGATTTTTTGACTTCTAACGCTCTTCTTTTTCAGAGTATCTTTTTCTATTTTTACCTTCCTTAATTATTCTTATCTTCCTTCTTTTACCACAAGAACATCCCATGTCCATAGTCTGAGATGTGGCCTAAGGTACCTTTTCCATATGTATATATTATTCATAAATACATAATTTTATCTCATATTACTTACTATTCTAATGGGATTATACATATTTCTATGAAATTTACTTTCTCCACTCAATTATACCCCCGGCAACTCATTCAGACTGATTGATTTCACCCATTGCACTCTTGATAAGCAAACAAAACCAAGGCAAAGGACAACTTTCTCTCTATGACTCCAAAGAGCATAGATCTATAAAACAATCGGGAAATAAAATTACAGGACTCCTCAAGTAAGTTTTCAAAAGCAAAGGAAATCTGTTCCAAAGGGTAAGTGATGTGGCTATTGCTTATGGCAGAGCATGGCTAGCAACTTCCAAGTGAAGCTTACAAGACCACAAAAATAAGAGCCCTGGGGGGCCGGGGAGTTAACTCAGTGGTTCCGGCACCTGTCTCGCAAGCGCAAGGACCGGGGTTCGATTCCCTGGTAACCACATAACAATACTGGGTGTGGAGACCCACACCCAGCAGCAACCAGTACCACATACCACAGTGCCGGGCGTGGTGGCTCACACCTGTAATCCCAGCACTCGGGAGGCAGAGGCAGGAGGATAGTGATGTGAGTTTGAGGCTGAGCTCAGGGCCAGCCTGAACCACAAAGCGAGACCCTGTCTCAAAAAACCTAAAAAATAAAAATAAAAGAAAATAAGAGCCCTGCACTCACTGGACACCCTGCACCAGGCCGATGTATTGAATCTTTTGGGGGAACAGACTCAAGCGATCATCTTGACGTAGGATATGGAACTCCTGGGATCTAACTGGGACTCTTCTCCATACTGTCCCACACAGGGTGAGGTCTGCCGTCAAATCTGAGAAGAGAGCACGGAAGAAAACAGATGCTGCAGAATCAGTGGAATACAAAGTACTGGGGAGTAATCCAGGTGGAGAGGACGCATGTGCAGATATGCCAAAAAGAACCCAATTATTCCGTATAACTGAAATAATACAGTGAATAAACAAAAGTATGGAAAATTAACAGTAATAAATATTAGATGGGGACTTAAGTAGTCCATTCCACCAATTCCCTTAACATGGAAAAGAGAAAAATGGTGGTAGAAACCTAGGTGGTTTTAGTAAATTTCAACTTTGACATTTGCAAGTAGTGTAAGCAGTTATTAAATAAGCAATATGACTTTGGGCTCCACTAATAGGCATGTGCCATCCAGATCGGGCTGGGCAACAAGTTCTCTGCACCAAGTCTGGTAGTCAATCCGGTTTAGAGGCAGCTTGGCACATCTGAGAGGCACGTTGCCAACCCTCCCCCAGGGAGGGCAATTGTGGGATATTGGACTGTAATTCACTTGTACAGTTCTCATTATATTTCTCAAAAAGGAAGAAAATCTCAAATGAATTTTAAAATTCGAACATGGATTTATTTTGAGAGGTAGATACATAGAGCTGAATAATTTATACTTAATGACCTCAAATACTCTTCAAAATTGATTACCACTGATTTCTGACTACTCTTTCCATTAAATTCTTGTTTTGAGCAAATTGATGATCAAAACTGGATGGATAAACTTATTTGGCTCAAGGTTTCCTTCTGGGTAGGTCGGCTCCATAGCTCTGGGCTGTGAGGAGATAAGGCATTGTGGGCAAGAGTGTGTGGCTGAAACTTCCTGGCAGCTAAGATAGGGAGAGGAGAAGGAGTGGAGGGCAAGGAAAGGGGGAAGGGGAAGGAGGAGAAGGCAAGGGCAGAGAAAGGGGACTGGGCCAGTGGCCAGTATCTCCTTCAGGGCATGCTGCCGTTAACCAGCTTCCTCTGACTGGGCCCACATCCTAGAGTCGGCCGTCTCCCAGTAGCACCAGGGGGCGCCCACCAAAGCCTTAGTCCATGAGCCTTTGGATGACACTTACCTAAACTACGTACAGCAGGTACGTTCATTTCCCCTTTTTGTGTCTACAGTCTTTTTTAGTTATGGCACATATGCCACTGTCCGTAGTATGAATTCAGTGAACATTGAGCATTTCCTAAATTCTAAGGGTCATATCAAAAGAATAAATCATGAGCTAATGTCTGGCAGTAATGTGGCCAGAAGAGCAATGGAGTTTATTCCTCCTCTATGTAAGAGTAGAGGAGCAGTCAGATGAGTGGACAGTGTTGATGTAGACACAAAGTGACCAAGGGTCTGTCCAGCTTGGGCCGCAGCGTCCCTGTGACCTTGCTGCTGTCCGCATGGCAGTCTCACTTAGAGCCCTGTCTGGGGTCCAGTCCACAGGAAAAGAGAGAAGGAAAGGACTGAAAACACAGCTGCGTGGGGCAGGGGATTTACCTCAGTGGTTTCAGTGCCTGTCTTGGAAGTGCAGGGTCTAGGTTCGATCCCCAGTTACCACATACCATACTGGGCGTGGAGACTCACGTCCAGCAGCACCAGTAGCACATACCACAGTGCCGGGCGTGTTCGAGGGCCGGGGAGTTAGCTCAGTGGTTCTGGCTCTTGTCTTCCAAGCGCAAGGGCCCAGGTTCGATTCCCCGGTAACCACATACCATACTGGGTGTGGAGACTCATGCCCAGCAGCAACCAGTACCACATACCACAGTGCCGGGCATGGTGGCTCACGCCTGTAATCCCAGCACTCGGGAGGCAGAGGCAGGAGGATTGCTGTGATGTGAGTTTGAGGCTGAGCTGAGGGCCAGCCTGAACTACAAAGCGAGACCCTGTCTCAAAAAAAAAGAAAACACAGCTGCTTCTAAGACAGGAACGCAGAGGCCGTTATGTTTGTGGTTCCTGCCGGAGCTGTCTCACCGGAAGTGAGGCTTGATACTTGAGGCTTGGAAACAAAGCCTGTAGCTCCCTGGTAAGAGGGAGGAGGAAGGTCCGTGACCCCACGACCTGTTTCCACCTTTGGAGGTAACTTTCTGATCCTCCCTGTCAGTCCTGGACAGCTATCTGCTCCAAACTCATCGAACTTCATTTCTTTTTTTTTTAGGTTTTTTGAGACAGGGTCTCACTATGTGGTTCAGGCTAGCCTTGAGTTCAGCCTCAAACTCACATCACAGCAATCCTCCTGCCTCTGCCTCCCAAGTGCTGGGATTACAGGCATGAGCCACCACGCCCGGCACTGTGGTATGTGGTACTGGTTGCTGCTGGGCGTGAGTCTCCACGCCCAGTATGGTATGTGGTTACCGGGGAATCCAATCTGGGCCCTTGCGCTTGGAAGACAGGCGCCGGAACCACTGAGCTAACTCCCCGGCCCTCGAACTTCATTTCTTACAAAAAACATTTTATTATTTAGGGAGACAACCCTGCTCCCCCAACTCATACTAATAAAAATTTAAAAGAAACATATTTACAGTTCTAAATCACTACGGTGGCCCATAAAATTATATTACTATGAATTTCATTTTATTTCACAGCTTTAAATCAATAAATATTTTTAACACTCACTGTATGCTAGACTTTGTGTTGATGGCAGGAAGGAGGTGGTAGGAATAGAGATACAGTTCCTACCCTCACAGAATTTATGGACCACTGGGGCAGACACATATGTAAGATTAAGTTACTGAATTCACATCTAATAATTTTAAATGTAAATCAAATCATAAATGTCAATGCATTAAAAGTAGAGGTATGCATTACAATAATTCCTCTGATGGCATACAGTAAGGTACCTGGATAAAAAATAAGGGTGTTTGAGCAAGGCATGGTGAATATGAATTAACTAATTATTTAAAATCGGGAATTAAATCTCCCTTGAATCTCTTTTTCTCAGCTAAATCTAGAACGTGCCGGAAGGATGAGAACAGCCAGAAGGGATGATGGGGAGTCTTCTCAGGAGCACTTGTCTCAGGAAGACACTAGGGGTGTGTGTGTGTGTGTGTGTGTGTGTGTGTGTGTGTGTGTGTGTGTGTGGAGAGAGGCCAGCTCAGCCTGGGAGGGAGCTGCCTCACATGCGGATGATGGGGAGTCTTCTCAGGAGCACTTGTCTCAGAAGACACTAGGGGTGTGTGTGTGTGTGTGTGTGTGTGTGTGTGTGTGTGTAGAGAGGCCAGCTCAGCCTGGGAGGGAGCTGCCTCACATGCCGGTGGTGGCTGTCACACAAAGATGGATCTGTCCTCAGCTCCCGAGGAGACCAGCGCCCATTAACAGGAACAAATGACAACAAGGTTTTGTACCGATTAAAACAACAGACTGCAATATTCCATCAGACAGAGCTTCAAAGAGAAGACCTTAGATGATGAGCTCTTTTAATGCAATAGAATACAATGTCAAAGGATATAAAACAATGATAAATCTATGCTGTTCAATAAATGCCACCTACGTTATTTTTCTTCCAACTGTACCTATAATTGCCCTTCACTTTGCTTTTGTTTTGCTTTGTTTGCGGTTGGTTTTTGCTGTGTTTTTGTGTGAGGAGGTGGAACGTTTACGGAGCAGCAAGGAGTGCTGGCTGCGAGAGACCCATTTCAACCTGAATGTACGTGGACAATCTGTTGTGTCTGGGACCCCTTGGGCAACCTGGACTCCTCACCCCTTCCTCTGTGGGTCTCTGCAGGCTCTGCTGTCCTTCATACTCTGGAAGGCCCCAGCTCTTCCCAAGGTGGAGGCTTGGCTTCCTCTAGGGCCTTCCCCAGGCAGCGGTGGGAGGCTGGAGGGCTGGCTGAAGTTAGGACACCTCTCGCAGCCCTCGGACCTTTTCTTCTCTCCTTCCGAGGAGGAAACGTAGGCTTCCAGGAGCAGATGGGGACGGTAGGCCGGGGCCGGAGGAGGACAGAGCTGCCCTGGGCTGGCCGAAGTCTCATCCAGCTGTGAGCGTCTCAGTGGGGTCAACTATTCTTTTTTTTTAAGGTTTTTTGAGACAGGGTCTCGCTTTGTGGTTCAGGCTGGCCATGAGCTCAGCCTCCAACTCACATCACAGCAATCCTCCTGCCTCTGCCTCCCGAGTGCTGGGATGACAGGCGTGAGCTACCACGCCCGGCACTGTGGTATGTGGTACTGGTTGCTGCTGGGCGTGAGTCTCCACGCCCAGTATAGGTATGTGGTTACCAGGGATCGAACCCAGGTCCTTGCGCTTGCAAGACAGGCGCCGGAACCACTGAGCTATATCCCCGGCTCCTGGGGTCAACTATTCTTGGGAACATGTTAGATTCCTAACCACAGCTTAAGTTGCAAAAAGTAATTTACTGAGACAGTTTTGATGGATGACGAGCAAACCAGACTCTACCTCCATCTTCCATTTTCTTTATCTGAAACAACTTACCCAGATCTTCCTCTTCCCCTCCACAGACTTCAATCCTTTAAAATTCAGCAAAAATTCACTACTTCCAGGACCTGGCCCTGAAGAAAAGTCACAACTGTACATAACATTCTATTTGCAAAGCACTGTCATTTCAATTGATCCAGAAGGTGGATTCCTGAAATGTTTGCAAATTACTCAACTCTAGTGAATCACTCTAATGGGAATAACTGCCATTACTGTATAGGCCTGTACGTGTATGTTCATATAATGACATGTGTATGTGTATATATAGTATACAGTTAATTTTAATGAAAAATTTATTGGATACTGTTCACAGGCTGCCTTATAAATCTTTTGGTCATGACAGATGTTTGAGGACCAGGCCTATACTACTTAGTTATGTTCTTCAGGAGTAACTAGCAGAGTTCTTAGCCCACAAAGTGGTTAGGAAACAGTTCCACAAATATTTGTTAATAATTACACTTGCAGGGCCAGGTATTTAGCTTAGTGGTTCCGGCGCCTGTCTTGCAAGCACAATGGACCCAGGTTCGATTCCCTGCTAACCACACAGAATACTGGGTGTGGAGGCTCACGCCCAGCAGCAATCAGTACCACATAGCACAGTGCCGGGCATGGTGGCTCACGCCTGTAATCCCAGCACTCAGGAGGCAGAGGCAGGAGGATTGCTGTGATGTGAGTTGGAGGCTGAGCTCAGGGCCAGTCTGAACTACAAAGCGAGACCCTGTCTCAAAAAAAAAAAAAATTATACTTGGATGTCTAATCATGATAAGGGAGTAGAGATTTTAAAAAAATCTTTGCCAACGTATAATTGAAAAAGACTAAGTTATACAATAAAGCATACAGTTTGTAAGGTGTGTGTACACACATGTGAATGTGAGCGTGTGTGTACATGCACATGTGTGTGGGGGTGCTGGGAACAAGGCCAGGCCCTTGCACGTGGAGACAAGTACTCTGTCACTCAGCTCCATGCCTAGTCCCAATTTGCAGATTCTGTTGCACAGACACACAGTCACATGCACACACAGAGACACATGCCAACATACACACATATATGGATGTACACAAATATCGATCACCCTCCAACGTTTTTGCACCCCTTTGGAGTAGCTTTTTCCCTCCCCTTCTCCATTGCCCTCCACTCCCAGCCAAGTACTGCAGACCGAGCTCAGGGCTCTGACACTGAGCCCATTCTTGGCTTCTTGTTTATTTTATTTTTTAGTTGTTTTTGGAGACAGGGTCCACCACACCCGGCACTGTGGTACGTAGTACTGATTGCTGGTGGGCGAAAGTCACCACGCCCAGTATTGTTGTATGTGGTTTCTGGAACCGGGGTCCTTGCGGGCCCTTGCGCTTGCAAGGCCTGTGCCGGAACCACTGAGCTAAATCCTGAGCCCCTCCTCGTTCATTTTGAGATGGGGTCTCACTAAGATGCTGAGTTGCTCAGGCGGGACTCAGACTTGCCATCCTCCTGCCTCAGCTTCCCAGAGTGCCTTGCAGCAATCTCAGGGACCAAGGTTACCCAGGTAGCAGTTCACAGTACTAATAAATGTCTGGAAGTTCATGACCACCACTTTCAGCGCCTCTCCTAATTGTAGAGGTCAAAAATCTCATGATGCTTCGGTGAAACATTTATACAAGCTTTTCCTTTTCCAACGTGTTTATACATTCTTTGGGACAGACAGATGATAGATGGATAGTTGCTAAAGGAAAGTAGGAAAGAGAGGGGACACGGGGAAAGAGAGAGGAAGGGGAGCAGGAAGAGGCATAAAGAAAAGAAAATAGAAGAAGAAAATAGAGAAATAACCAGAAGAAGGCCTAGGGATTTTAGGGAGACCGAGTCCAGCGTGGTCGATCCGTCTGCGCAGGCCCAAGCGGAAGCCAGTCCCGGGGGTGCAGAGACTCTGCAGGCGGATTCCAGCGAGCAAGGGCGGCGCTGGGCGCGGTCAGCGGAGCTGCGTCTGCCAGGCTGCCTAGTCCGGCCTCCGCCCAGAACACCTCGGCCCTCCAGCCCTGCTCTGTACCCTGCAGGCCTGCGCGTGCTCGGACAGGGCGCCGTCCTCCCGTCCACTCCCCGGACGTCGCCGTCCGCCGTGGACCTGGGCAGCCTCAGGACGACCGGACGAGTGCACGGGGCAGTGAGCAGCGGGCACGGCCCCCGTGGGTTGGGGACACTGGCGAGCGCCCCCAGTCGAGCCTGGCCTCCCTGGCACACCCAGCCGTGGGCTCCGCCCCAGGCCGCCCGAGCGTCCGGACGCCGCGCCCGGCGGGGCGGACACAGGGGCGGTGCCGGTCCGGCTGCGACTGCGTCCTCCCGACCCTCCGAGCCGGTCCGGGCCGCCGGCCTCTCGGGTCGCCTTCCCGCCTCCGCCTCCTTTTCCGCTCCCGGTGCTCGGGGCAGGCCTGCGAGCCGGGCTCCTCCACTGCTGCCACCTACCTGCCGCGATGGGACCTCCTCCTGATCGTCTTCCCTTGATTTCTGATTGGAGTTACTTCTGTTTCCTATTTATAATTTGGACGTTCATTTATTGTTTTTAAGGTGGAATTCGAGGATATTGACTCCAGACCTCCTTTTCTGATACACGCAGTTAGTGCTGGTTTTCTCTGGTTTACTTGCGTCTCATAATTATTTACGTGTTGTGATTTAATTCCACCTGAAATATGTTTGTCTTTTTGCTTTTCTGTTTGTCCTACTTTAGTTTTTTTCCAGATATGTGTGGGTTTCCAGGTATTTTCAAGTTACCGATTTTTTATATAATTAAGATGTGAGAACAACTTTGTAAGTCTTGAACTCTGCCTCGTTGAGACAGAGTTGAGACGTTGAGACGTTCTAAGGCGCAGAATAAGCGAGGGGTCCATGTGGACGGAAAAAGATTCTTGTGTTGTCGCACGGAGTGTCTCACAAGTGTCCACTGAGTCAAACTGTTCGCAGTGTTGCTCAGGGCTTCAATAACCTTTGATATTCTGTATACTCCTATCAATCATTGAAAGAGAAATTGGCATCTCTGACTCTAATACACAATTTATGAGTTCCTGCATTACTGTTGCCTGCATTACTCTAACTAACCTAGTCTTTAGTTTGGTTGCTGGTGGATGAAGTGGATTGACTCACTGTCCTTCCAAAACCATCTGAGTTAAACTATCAAATCTCACCTAATAGGGCCGGGGATTTAGCTCGGTGGTTCCGGCGCCTGTCTTGCAAGCACAAGGACCGGGGTTTGATCCCCGGGTAACCACATACAATACTGGGGGTGGAGACTCACCCCAGCGGCAACCAGTACCACATACCACAGTGCCGGGCGTGGTGGCTCACGCCTGTAATCCCAGCACTCGGGAGGCAGAGGCAGGAGGATTGCTGTGATGTGAGTTGGAGGCTTAGCTGAGGGCAGCCTCAACTATAAAGCGAGACCCTGTCTCAAAAAAAAAAAAAAAATCTCAATTGATATATAAAAATGCAAGAGTTATCATGAATTTAAATCTCCACTTAATTTAACTAGCAGTTTAATGTAAGCACATTACAACCACTAGCAAAAGTATAATGTGATGTAGTCTGTCTGTAGCAATCTTCAGGAAAGATGTCAGTACCTTGCTGATAAGGTAAGGTACGTGTTTTAATTCATATATGACAAAAAAAAAATTAGAGCTGTTGTTTAATAACAGATAATTTTAACTTTAATACCATAATAAAGTTATTTAAATAGCTAATTTGATATATTTACCATTTTTAAAAAATATCTTGTCTTTCTGTATAGTTGACCATTCGTATATACTACTAATAGACATGGGGCCTTCGGAATTCAATGCGTTTTTTTAAGTTAAAATCTTTATTGGTACATTATACATACATATCACAATCACATTCAACATTGAGAATTTATACTAGTATATGACACAACTTAATTATCATTTCCCATTTCCTTGTCCACCCTACAGCCCCCGCCCCTGATATATATATAAGCTTGTTTCCTTTTTTAAAATTACCATCACATTATTTTTTCCCTCATTACCTACCCTATACCTTATTTCCTTTGAAATATTTTCTATTTCACAATATCTACTGTATACACTAGAACTCATTTACATCTTCATTTTCTCATACCAGAGAAAAGATATGATATTTATACATCTGTGACCTATTTATTTCACTTATGAGAATATCCTGAAGGTACATCCATTTGAGTATAAATGACTCAGTCTTACTATTTTTTATGGCAGAGTAATACTCCATTCTGTAGAAGAACCACATCTTTTTTATCCAGTCTCCAGTTGATGAACATTTTGGTTGTTTCCAAGATTTAGCAATCACAAACTGAGCTGCTATAAACATGGGTGCAAATATGTTGCTGTGATATGAATCTTGTAATTCTTTTGTGTACATACCTAACAGAGAAATAGCAGGGTCAAATAGGACCTTTAATCTTAGTTTTTTTGAGGAATCTCCACAGGGTTGTACGAGTCTACACTCCCACCAACAGTGGAGAAGGGTTCCTTTTTCTCCACAGCCTCGTCAACATTGGTTGCTGGCTAATTCTTAAGAGAGCAGCCATTCTTTGTTGAGTGAGTTGAAATCTCAGTGTTGTTTTCATCTGCAGCTCTTGAATGACCAGTGATATTGAGCATTTCTTCATATGCTTTTTAGCTGCTTTTACTTCTTCCTCTGAAAAGAGTCTGTTCATTTCAGATGTCTATTTTTGAATCAGGTCTTTAAATTTGAGGGGCTGATATTTTAAAGCTCCTTATATATTCTAGATAGTAGCCCTTTGTGTGAGAAACAACTGATAAAGATTCTTCCCCATGTTGTTGGTTGCCTTTTCACTCTCTTGGTGGTTTTCTTTGCTGTGCAGAAGCTTTTTAATCAGATAATATCCCATTTGTTGATTTATTCTGCCAGTTCTCATGCTATAGAGGTTTTGTTTATGAAGTCTTTCCCTAAGCCAATGTCTTCAAGAGTTTTACCTAACCTCTTTCTCAGCAGGTTGTGTTTTTATTTTAAGATTTAGGCGTCTAATCCACTTTGATTTTAGCTTGGCACACAATGAAAATGATAGGTCTAACTTTAGTTTTTGGTAGATTAAAGCCCAGTTTTTCCAGCACCATTTCTTAAAGAGGCTATCTTTCCTCCATTGAGGGTTTTTGTCTCCTTTGTCAAAGATGAGGTGACTCAGTGTATCTGGAGTTGTTTCTGGAACTTCTAATCTGCTGCACTGATCTTCAGATCTGTTACTTTGCCAGTACCATGCAGATTTTATCACAGTGGCTTTGTAGTATAATTTCAAGTTGAGGATTGTAGTAGCAACCCACCATGTCCTTGTTGCTTAAAATTGCTTTTGCTATTCTAGGTCTTTTGTGGTTCCAGATGAATTTTTGGATTATTTTCCCTAGATCTTCCAAAACCAGAGAAGACCCAACCAAAAAAGACAATTACAGGCCAATCTCCTTAATGATCATTGATGCAAAAATCCTCAGTAAGATACTGACAAACAGAACACAGAGAATCATCAAAAATATCCTACAGTCTGACCAAGTTGGATTCATCCCAGGGATGCAAGGATGGTTCAGCATATGTAAATCAATAAATGTAACATATTATATAAACAGACTCACGGACAAAAACCATATGGTCAAATGATGCAGAAAAAGCATTTGACAAAATACAACACCCATTCATGGTCAAAACCCTACAGAAAATCAGAATAGATGGACTCTATCTCAAACTAATAAAGGCTACTTACGAGAAACCAACAGCCAGCATCATACTCAGCGGTCAAAAACTGAAACCTTTTCCACCAAGATCAGGAACAAGACAAGGATGTCCACTCTGACCACTGCTGTTCAATATTGTGCTGAAAGTATAGCCACAGCAATTAGGCAAGAGAAAGAAATAAAAGTAATAAAAATAGAAAAGGAAGAAGTTAAACTCTCATTAAGTGCTGATGACATGATACCCTGTATAGGGGATTCTAAAAACTCAACGAAAAAACTGCTAGACTTAATCACCAAATTTAGTAGCATAGCTGGATACAAGGTCAATGCTCAAAAATCAATAGCCTTTGTATACACAACAGATCCACTGAGAGAAATTGGGGAGTCAGTCCTTTTCACAATAGCATGCAAAAAATGAAGTATCTATGAATCCAGCTAATAAAGGAGGTGAAAGACCTCTACTGTGAAAACTATAGCATTCTGAAAAAGGAGATAGAAGAAGATATCAGAAAATAGAAAGACATACCTTGTTCCTGGGTAGGAAGAACAAATATCATCAAAATGGCTATATTCCCACAACTACTGTATAGACTCAACACAATCCCAATTCAAATCTCAGTTCATTTTTAATGATTATCTCCAAAGAAGAAAAAGAAACAGGAAGTCTCTTATTTCCTTAGTGTGTTATATTGCAGACCTTAGTAAATAAGTCTTCTGAAGGACAGTAACTAACTATACCAAAGTCAACATGGGACTATATGATGGAATATAGGTTGTATATTGCTATATATAACATGTAGTTTACACATACTAGTGTATATATACATAATATTATAACTATCCTTCAAGAATGTATTATCTTTTCATATCAAGAAATCTATTTGGTGACAGTTATGTCCCAAAGTCACAGTTCTAACAAATGAGAAACTCAGGAATTAAACCTTTGAATGAATGAATCAAAAACCTCTCTCATTTCTCTTTATCACCCACCCGTGACTTATCTTCATTAAATTATTTGTCCAATTGTCACCGTGAATTGTAATATGTCCACTTGGCTGAACTGAGAAACATTTGCAGATCAGCGTAGCACACTTTCAGATGTGTCTGAATGTGGTATGGAGCATTGCCTTCCGTACTGTGTCTGATGCCCAGTCTCTTCCCCCAACGGAAATGAAATCTACATTTTACTCGGGCATACCTTTTCACCTTAGAGTTCCTGCCTTGGAGCAAACCAGCCATGGACTGGATCCTCTGCAACCACAATCCAGACCAACCTCTCCTCCTTTAAATTCTGGGGTTGGACACTATGTCCTGGGGATTCGAGAGCTAATACACCAACTAAGGTTGTTTTTCTTCCTTCGGTCCATGTTAATTATTAACAAAAATCTATTAGAAATAAGGAAAAATCTGAACAAATCTGGGGAGAGCAATTATTTGATTCATTCTAATTAAGGATTGTGCTCCTTAGTGTTCTTCGAAGAAAGGAATTTCCAGCAAAAAAATCAACCAAATGACAAAAATGATATTTAACTTTATCGATGCCCCCTGTACATTCTTAAAGGAACACAATTCCAAGAATAGTTTTAAAATAAGGTAAAAATGTTTAGTTCAATACGAAATCAAAAGGTGAAGTAGACTCTGCCGGCTCCAGGTGACCACTTCCTCACTCTAGGAGCTGCACATGAGGAGGCACCGGGGGTGGGGAGGTGACTGCAGCCTGGCTGTCCCCACACGTCATAGGGTACCACCCAGCACCAGGAGCGTCCCCGCAGAGAACCACGGCACACTCCCCAGAGCGCTCAGGCCTGCCAGGGTTGCACGACCTGTTAGGAGACCCGGAGTAGGTTTTTACAAAACTGAAGATTGGAAGGGCTTCTTAGGGAAGGTGTTCAAAGGCACTTATAGCTGGAATCAGAGCGTGGTTGCTATAAGAATCATTAACCTGGAGCCGGGGAGTTAGTTCAGTGGTTCTGGCACCTGTTTTACAAGCACAAGGACCCAGGTTTGATTCCCCGGTAACCACATACAATACTGGGCGTGGAGACTCATGCCCAGCAGCAACCAGTACCACATACCACAGTGCCGGGCGTGGTGGCTCACACCTGTAATCCCAGTGCTCGGGAGGCAGAGGCAGGAGGATTGCTGTGATGTGAGTTGGAGGCTGAGCTCAGGGCCAGCCTGAACCACAAAGTGAGTCCCTGTCTCAAAAAAAAAAAAAAAATCATTAACCTGGAAAAAGCTAAAGATGAGATAGAGACATTCAACAAGAAAGGGTGCTGAATCAGTGTGACGGTCAATATATAGCTGAATGTTACCAGTCCTATCTGCAGGGAACTAAGGTGAGTAATAATGGCATATGGTGGCGGAGGCTCCGTGCCTGCTCTATCAGCGCGTGGCCCTCTCTAGTCAAACTCGGAGTGCTACCCTATTAAGAGAAATAGTGAAAGAGTTCAGTTATCTACATTTCGAGAAGAAAACCCAGACAGTAAAGTGGCCGCTGTTCTGCTGTCTGGACATGGAGAGGTGAAGTCCTTACCGGCCGTGGTAGCCTCCCCCACTGACCTCTTCTTCCCTGTGGCTGTAACTCCTTGTTCTGATGAATGATTATGAATGATTGATTATGAATGAATGAATGATTATGTCCATATACAAAGTTTATCACACTCTGTTCTCATAAGATTCATAAGACACTGCCTTCTTTCCAGGCAAGTTACAAAACTGTCTGCCTTTGTTATGTTGGGGTAAACCATTCGCTAGTCACTAGAAAAAAATCAGCCCCTTGGACACGTATAAAAGCTGAAATTTCTGTTTGCTCAACACTGACTCATTTTGGATAGTCTGCTGGGCCGCAGAAGGCATTTTAAATCAGCCCTCCGGACTCCTGCTGGGCCTCTCCTGTCTTGGAATCCTAGGGCAAGCTGGCTGCCTTCAGAGTGGCCAGCCCACCAGAGGGGGGCCTTTAGTGGACACCCTTTCTGGAGGGGGCCCGAGGTCATCCGATAGACTAGGGCACATATGTGGTCCCTGGGTCTCATGGCTGGAGAACTGCCTGAAGGGAGCCGCCCTATGCTGGGCTGCCTCTTGTTCATAGGTTTTGGGGTGCTGGACTGGCCTTCTGGAGGTTTCCAACAAAGAACTAAACGGAGAATGCCTACCAGTGGCAAAGTTTCACATTTCTTTGACGTGGGAAAAATCAAAGAGGTAGGGAACGGGAGAAACTGGTTCTGCAGAGTGGGTTGGAGCTGAGTAAAGTGGGAAGAAATATAAAAACCAAAATAAAAATGAAAGTACAGGGCCGGGGATTTAGCTCAGTGGTTCCGGCGCCTGTCTTGCAAGCGCAAGGACCTGGGTTCGATCCCCGGTTACCACATACCATACTGGGTGTGGAGACTCACGCCCAGCAGCAACCAGTACCACACACCACAGTGCCGGGCGTGGTGGCTCACGCCTGTAATCCCAGCACTCGGGAGGCAGAGACAGGAGGATTGTGATGTGAGTTTGAGGCTGAGCTCAGGGCCAGCCTGAACTACAAAGTGAGACTCTGTCTAAAAAAAAAAAAAAGTACAGTAGGCTGTCTGTGAAAGCCACACAGCAAATTTTCAAGTGCAGCCTCCGCATTCATGTGTCCACATCCGGTTCTCAGGAGAAGTCCCGGCACTCACTGGGCTCAGAGAGGCGGAATCCTGCCACACCTCGCTCCCCAATCCGTCCGAGCCACCTGTACCCCAATCCTGTGATGTTTCATTCTTCATTCCAAAGAGCTAATCCTAACCCTGGAAGGAAACGAGAGCAAAGGACTTAAGGAGCTTTTGGAGGCCTGTTTGAGTCGATGCTAAGGACTTGCTGAAGCTCAAGTTTGTAACAGGCAATGAATGTGAAGAAGGTCTCCCACTCGACAAGTCCACCCACAGGAAGGGCAGGTGGCAGGCTGAGCGGGCCGCCATGACAGGCCCAGAGGACTTGGATCAGAAACAGGGGCTCTGGATCTTCACATCCCAGAGAAGGACCCCAGGAATCTTGGAATGGCGCTCGTCAGCCCTTGGATTTAGAGAGAAGTAAGATATAAGAGGCCTTTCTGGCAGTGTTCACTGCAGATGCCCCCTCCGCTGCAGAGCTGAAGAGCAGCCAGCAGTCCAGGCCCCAGGCCCGATCCCCGACCCCCAGCCGGGGCCAGTTCCACGGTCCCGTAAGTGCTGGAGGGACCTGAAACACCTTTGCCATTTGTCTTTTCTGTGTGCTTCTTCATGCTTCTCCTTTTAAAAAGTCAACAAGAGCTTTTGCAGACTCCTCTGAAGAGCCCTCTGAGCGGGGCTGGTACCCAACTAGGGGTGACCGGGCATGCTGTGTCCTCACAGCCACTGGAAGTCTTTCAGACGTGGGGACAGGGTCAGCTCCTTCAGGCAGTTGATTTTTTTATTTTTAATTGTAACCATAATGCATATAGTTAAGGAAACTATCTTTTTTAAAAAAAAAAAATTCCTGAAACGTATTTTTGGGATTACGCTAGGGCAGTTGAAGATATGAAACCTCAGGGGTCCTACTCTAAGTGCCCCCCCCCCCTCGACTGGCCTACACATTTGTGCTCAGTGTCCTCATCTTTCCAGAACCTGGCTGGTGTACCTCAGGAATCACTGTACAAATTGGCCGGGTGCATCTGTAGACAAAGTTGGCGGAGTAAATATTCAACAGGCCACAACTCTTGTTTAGTACATGTAAATTTTGAATTATGTGGCCAGGGATTTAAGGTTTATTTTATATTTGTTTAATAGAAATTGATGTTCCTCTTAAGAACACTCCTACTTATACCTCAGCACATGTTAAATTTCCTCTCGTCTGCCTACACCATTGGATATACTTACAAGTTGATTTCCTTTATTAAGGATGGTGCCATTTCTTAGTATTTTAAGCTGGATCTTCTGTTGAGTCATGAAGCTTTCAATTACTACTTATTAACTATTCGGAATTGTGTCATTTCCTACCTGCACCAGATATACCTTCTCTCCCCATGGAATCTGCCTCTCATCTTGTCCACCTAGAAGTGTCAAAATACCCACACGAATAAATTTTATAACACAGAAAAGTGAACTAAAATTTTGTATTTTATAGGGGCCAGGGATTGCACCCGGTTTGATCCCTGGTAACCACATACCACAGTGCCGGGCGTGGTGGCTCACACCTCTAATCCCAGCACTCAGGAGGCAGAGGCAGGAGGATTGCTGTGAGTTTGAGGCTGAGCTCAGAGCCAGCATGAACTACAAAGTGAGACCCTGTCTCCAAAAGAGCAACAACAACAAAAAACAAACAAAACAAAACAAAAATAATTTGTATTTTATGAATCTAATATGAAAACCTAAGAAGATGATTACATGACAAACGAGATCAGATTGTAAATAACAGAAATCAGTATTATCGGGGAATACGAACTCTACTATACATTGTCGTCTGTGTCAGCCAGACAGAATAGCTGCTTTTTTCCATAACTCACTATCATTTTTACTGTATAGCAGCAACTATAAGTTAATCTGTTTATTTAATATTTTTGACTTATTACCACTCTAGACCACCACAAAGGTTTCATGAGAAATAAATGCTAAGGCCCATATCTGCCTGTGTTATCAACTGCGTGTTTATGGGTTTCTTCCCTACAAAAGATTCTGCCATTAGAAGTCTGTTTTCCCTTAGCACAAGTAGAAGCAGTGTGAGGCCACCCGGGGAAAAAGTAGACCCAACTCATATTTCACACAATTACATATGTCACACTGTTGGAAACCCTGTAAGAAACACTATAAATAAGAGAGGAACTAAAGAATACCGTGGCCTCTTTCTTCGTACTCACTGCACTTGCCCGTCCAGAAGCCCCACCTCTGCCTAGAGTTGCCAAGTTTAGTCTTCTCTTCACCTTTCTTTAAATATTCAGTGGTTCCCTGAATCTTTGCTTTTGTCACAATACTTACAATGGCATTTGGAGGCCCGTGATTGCTCAGATCTAAACCAAGAGCTTTGAGAGCAGTGCTGTTATATTTTATCTCAACAACACCAAACGTGAAACACAGTGGAAATATCAGAAGTACTTTTATTGAATGATGGTACTGGATTATCATGTCTAGAACAGGGGTCCTGTATTTACTACACCAGCAGCACAGTGTAATAACAGAGATATTCCAGGACACCTGTTTAACAGTATTATACACTGTGCACCATATATCCAATATTAAAGAAATCTCATCAACTTTGCTCAATATGTATTCTACAGTATTTTTGTGCAAACATTAATAATGTAGAAATCAGGGTTTTCAGGGCCACAGTTTCAAGAGCTTCTGAGGATATTAGAATGTCATCCATGCTTTCTGGGTTCTCTCTTATTTATGGTATCAGGATCCCAGATAAATATATCAGACCCCCAACAGACCCCCATCATTTCTCTAGGAAATGATGCTACAATGAAGGAGAGAAGCTCCAAGAGAACTTCGATTGCTTATTACTGCGTGACCGATGAGTTTTCTCTTCATAAAACGGGTTTTTATCTTAGTTGTTAGATGCTGAGCATAAAATTTCATTCTTATAATGATCATCTTCAGATCCTAATGCACATGTAGTATTTTAAATTCATTTTTATTCTGGTTCCATTTTAGTTGTAATGTAGTTATTTTTATTTAGGTAAACTGTAAATCAGAAATAAAAATAATTCTATACAATCTTTAACAACTCTGAGTATGCTATACATATTATTTTCAGTATGATGAAAGCCACTTGAAAACTTGCACTTTCAAGGAAAATGCTGAAGAGAACGATATAATATTGTTGGCAATGTATCTACCCTATCCAACTATAGCCATGAGTAAAATAATAAGACATATAACAGTAAAATAATGAGGCATAAATAAAGATGTAAAGAATATGATTATAGTATAAAGAGATTTTTAAATACCAACATTGAAATGCTAAAATTCCATTTCTAAAACATCAATATAAAATGTAGACCATGTTTATATTAACATAAACTATCTTCAAAACTCTGAGATCTATATTAAAATATCGTATACATCAGGAGCTGTACAGTCACATATTTATAAAGACCCAGTAGGAGACACAAGGAAACATGATGGTGGTCAGAGCCCCCGGGGAGCACAGGGGAGCTAAAGCGCTGCCGAGGGTCGGCTTTGGTTCCTGAGGGGGAGCTGGAAGCACAGATCATGCAGGAGTTCCTGAAGGTTCAATGTGGACACAAGACCTGGTCAAAGTAAATATAGCTACAGGCTATTTAGTCCACTGGCCCCAGATCTTCATCTTTGTTCAGTGTTTCCAAATGATTGTATATGTAGTAAATGTTTGCCTATACGATTCTTCTTTTAATGCCATGTTTTATCTGGAAAAAAAAAAGCAGGCCCAAAAGTACATAGAAAGAACCATTTTACCTGCTTCAATATTTCCACAACACATAAATTATTCTCTATTTGTACTGAACTCTCTGACAGACTAAAAATGAAATCAATAATTCATTTCATAGAACAGCTGAAGCTACACTGTTAAAAGGATTCTTATCTCCATCATTACTAACTTCACAATTTTTGGCATTTCAGACTGACAGGCTGATCAGGCCAGGTTTCTGAGCACTTTAACAAACTCACTAAAATCTGTATGACACAGCTTAATCCGAAAGCAGGTTCATAGTTCTGAAATAACTCCTGAGGACAAGAGAGACAGAATTCTCAGAGCGTCAACTCCTGCTTATGAAAAGACAAGCCACACACAGATTCCTGGTGCTGTGCTGACCGGAAGGGCCTGCTGGAGAACAGAGCGGAAGAGGGCACTGTGCTGTAAGCCAGTAGACATCACCAAGAATACTTTTTACCTTCTCAATGATAGACACGGAGAAAGACAGGTGTAAGTTGGGTAAATGTTACTGCCGAGGGTAGCTTGAAAGAAAAACTGCAAGTTATCTAGAGATTTTTTTGGTCTTGAGATCCAGGTATTCACACATTGTACTTAGATATTTAATGGTTCTTGACCACGAGTTATATCAGAATCTGAGAGAATCATTTCAAATACATAGGTCCACACCTTACTTGGTTTACTAAATGAAAATCTCCAGGGAAGAATGTAGATTTGCATATTTCCCGAACTTTCCCAGGTCAGTATGATGCCTGAGAACTGTAGAAGTGGACACCTGTCTTTTTCAGGCTCCTCTCTCGTCCATTTCCCTTCGTCATTTGGCCAAAAGGAAAACAGAGCCGGAGACAGATCTGGCTGAAAACCCCACTTAACTTTCCTGGCTGGAGTAGAACAGGGCCGAGCCAATTCCAACCGCAACTGGATTTTCCTCTAGGAGCAACTTATCGTCTGTTCTCAGCCCTCAGGCACTGTGGGCGGAGGGGCAGAGTTGAGATGCTTACCCCACTGGCTGTCTCTGCCAGAAGAGGGTCATGTGCCAATGAAGGACTGACTCCTCCTCCTTGTTCTCCACTCAGTCGTCACCAGCCAGTGCCAGGCAGTCCTGAGTTACTGTCCAGGCATGTTTGAAATTCCGTACTTTTTCTCCCACACTGAGAATCAGCCCTCTCAAAATTGAAAACCATCTCCTTTATACACACAGAGTGGAAAAACTATTTTTAAAGAAAATTTGGTTGATTGCTTTCTTCTCTGTTTCCTAAATTTTGAGTTGTGCTGACTGTTCTAGTTGCTCTCCCCTTCCCTTTGCAAATCTCCCCACTTTGGAGGTGCTGGGATTCACCTTGATACAACTTGTTGACCATAGTAAGATTTTCACCAAGAAATCCTCCTGCTTTGCTTGAGTTTTTAAAGTAAAAACCTATTTGTGACCCAAATTTAGCTTTCTTGTTTTGTTTTACACTATGGGAAAAAACTTTGGTGGGAAAAATATTTCACAAAAAGAAAAGTTGCACCTTTCACCCAGGCAGCGTTTTGACAAACATTTGCCAAGAATGCAAAAAGGAAGATACTGTAATTCTGCTCTAAAGTATCAATATTGAAAATGAAATCTTTGACAAGTATGTTATTTCAAAATATTTTCATTCAGAAAATTCCTGAGTTCTACAAAGGGAAAACAGATCACATATGTCACAGTTAAGACAAGCACATCTGAAATATTTTGAAAGTAACTTGGGTGCCATGGCTATTGCTTACGTATTTGCGCTGGATGCCCAACTTCCCTGGTCATTGGTGCCTGAGGGAATGGGGGCAGCACTGTGGCGCTGGCATCCCTCATCTGCAGTGGCATGTGTCCCAGGAGAACCATTGTGCATCCTCTTCTGGGCATCGCATAGACGGTGAGTGTTGTCGTATTAAGAAACAGATTTTCAGGGCTGGGGAGTTAGCTCAGTGGTTCCGGCGCCTGTCTCGCAAGCGCAAGGACCCGGGTTCGATTCCCTGGTAACCACATAACAATACTGGGTGTGGTGACCCACACCCAGCAGCAACCAGTACCACATACCACAGTGCCGGGCGTGGTGGCTCACGCCTGTCATCCCAGCACTCGGGAGGCAGAGGCAGGAGGATTGTGATGTGAGTTGGAGGCTG
>PVIR01019164.1:0-32284 GCA_004026965.1 Petromus typicus
TAATTGTAAGAATTAGCATAATAGAAGATTGTATCTTGAGAATGTGAATATTTAAAGATATTCAGAATTCAAAATGCTACATCTAGATATTTAAGTAAACATAAATTGAATTATAAACCATTTATAATTAATAAAAAAGACTACCCTGTAGGAAATAATTAACTATATTAAGTACTCTCTTATAGCTCTGATTACCATTCGTGTAATATTTAAAAAGTAAAAGAATTCATCACATGGACATGTTTTAATAATGGCGCATAATAGGCAAATTGCCTTTGAAAATATTACTAAGATAAACCTTCCAACCATACTGGGAAGATGCTTCATTCATATATCATATATAAGGAACCTGAGTTTCAGAACTGATTATTACTTTTGGTCAATTTTTGTTAAACTAAAATAACAAACCAATTAAGCAGCAAAGTTCTATATTATTCTATACATAGAGTTGACCCTGGAATTACAACCAGCCTAACAAACAAATTAGAATTTTCATTTTAACTTATGATCAAAGTCTTGAGTTATGACCAGAAAGCCAGCCACTTGTGTTTCCGGGTGGTCTCAGGTACTGTTTAACCCTTAAACAGTTCTGGGTAGAACATTACAACATCCTTTCCTATATGGTGCTAATTGGGAAATCCTTGACCGATGTCTCACTGAGGACACTGCAAACTGCCTACAGACAGGAGAGAGACTTTGAAGAGTGCATAGAGGAGCCTGAGCCTCAAGTGACCAACCTGAGCTACAGTCAGCCCTCGGGAATGAACTGAGTCACTGTACTCCCAGCATGTGGTCACTCCACTTGTGCTTGAGTAGTTATTAGAAAGAGATGTGCATTCCTGCAGACAACTAACAAAGGCATTGTGTCACACATCATAATGTCTTGGCTTCTTACAGAAAGTAGTTCCCAATGTCCCTTCAGGAAGTGAAATAGATCCTATTCATTATTTCCTTAAGCTCAGCCACATCCGAGAGTTGAGCACACTATTTACTTATCTGATCCATCTTCCTTTAACCTGTTCTAAAGTTCATTTTCTTCAGATTCCCAGAAATCCAGAAATATTGACCATCTCTGCAGTTAGGAGGAATCAAATCTCATCTCAAATAAAATGCTCCTCTTTCTGAGTTGACAATAAAATTGAGAATCACTGTTACTGGCTTTCCAACCCATATTTCTTTATTCGTGTTACCTGAAGGCACCTTCAGTTATTCTTAATGTATGTTATCACCAAATATCAAACTACAGTGTGTGGTTCGATTAATGAAATCCATATTCCTGATGCACAGATCTACTTCCAGTTTTCTAAATGGACACCTGACCTCACACAGTGCCATGATAGAGACACCTAAGTAGAGCCACTCCTGTTTACATATTCCTCTGATTGTCAGGAGGAAAAGTTGATGTTCTGAGCTGGTTTCTTTTCAAATTGCACCCAGTGGTTCTCATTCACTTCAGTGGAGTAAGTCTAATTACTGATCATGAAAAAGTCTTAAAAATTAGACATAAACATAAAGAGAACTTGATAAATCAGAGACAAACTCATATGGATATTGAAGCAATACAATGTGACTGAAGACACCACCACCATGAGTGACAAAAGATGAGGTATTTTGAAGGGGGTGTTGCAGAAACTTGATCAGCACACTGAAAAATGAAACCGTAGCAGCACATATAAAGTGAAATTCCAGGTGGATTCATGATTTCAATGTGAATTGTAAAAACTTAACATTAGTAAGAGAGGGCTGGGATGTAGCTCAGCAGTTCTGCACCTGCCTGGCAAGCAGAAGGTCTTGAGTTTAATCCCTGACACTGCAAAAATGAATGAATGAATTAATTAATTAATTAATGATAAAAGAAAAGTATAATATATTTAACATACAGATAAGATAGATTTTAAACAAAATTATAAATGGCAAGCCATAGGTTTAATATTTTTCTTCAATTATTTATGTTATGCTACACTCCAGACAAAAATGATAGCTTGTGACATGGTATCTGCAATATAAAATAACACGAGGCTGATCTAGAAAATAAATTGAATACATATGAATCAATAAGAAAAAGAATGAAAAGTCAGTGTAAAAAGTAGCCTTATGACATAGAAGACAAGAAATATAAAGAAGGTTTAATATACATTTGAAGACATTTTAAAAGTTCAAACTTTTCACTAGCACAAAATATTGAAAATAAGACAACATAATATCACTAATTTTCACAGAAGAAATGGTTTTCATCCAGTCTCCAGCTGAGGTACATTTTGGTTTTTGCCAAGATGTATCAATCACGAACTGAGCTGCTATAAACATGGGTGCACGTATGTTGCTGTGATGTTAATCTTTTAATTCTTTTGTGTATATAACTAGCAGAGTGATGGCCAGGTCAAATGGGACCTCCAATCCTAGCTTTTGAGGAATCTCCACACTGATTTTCACATAGGTTGTATGAGTCTATACTCCCACCAACAGTGGAGAAAGGTCCCTTTTTCTACACAGCCTCACCAACATCTGTTGCTGGTTAATTCTGAGATAGCAGCCAGGCTGGATAAAGAAGATGTGGTTCTTTTGTAGAATAGAGTATTATTCTGCCATTAAAAATGATAAGATTGAGTCATTCATACTCAAATGGATGTACCATCAGAACATGCTCATAAGTGAAATAAACAGGTCACAGATGTGTAAATATTGTATCTTTTCTCTGATATGAGGAAATGAAGATGTAAATGAGTTCTAGTATATATAGT
Source organism: Petromus typicus (assembly GCA_004026965.1). NCBI lineage: Eukaryota > Metazoa > Chordata > Mammalia > Rodentia > Petromuridae > Petromus > Petromus typicus. Next base: position 2,742 of record PVIR01019164.1, read on the forward strand.
TGATATTATGAAATAGAAAATATTTTAAAGGAAAGAGAGTGTATGGTTAAAAAATTATGGAAAAAGAGTATGATCATAATAAAAAAAAGGAAACAAAGCTTATGTATATAGGGCTAGGGGTTGCAAGGCGGGTGGGGAAAGGGGAAAAATGAGAATAAAGGTGAGTCATATTCTGGTACAAACTCTCAATGTTGAATGTGATGATGATGTGTTATCATAATGTACCAACAGAGACCTGAATTTAAAATAAGAAATGGTTTTTAATTTACTGAGTTTGTTGGTATATTTTAGGTGGAATTTATGATCACATTCATCACTGAATATTTGCACCTATACATGATATATCTTATTTTTCCCATTCCCATAACCTCACTTCCCTCTGATATACATGTTTTGTTTCTGGTTTCTACCTTCTTCTCTTCAATTTTCCCTTTCGCTGCTTTCCCCTCCTGAGTCTCACCTCCCTAGATCTTCTTTCCCTTTTCCTTTCATTTCACAAAATCTATTATACTTTTCAGTCTTAATTTACAGTTTGTTTCTCATATTAGAGAAACAATTTGGTATTTACTAAATATGTGTGTCCTATTTATTCCACTTATGAGTATAGCCTTATGAATCAAGTTTTTCGTTCTTTATGGCTGAGTAGTACTCTATTTTGTAAAGAAAAAAATCATATCTTCTTTGTCCAGTCTCCTGATGATGAGCTTTTGGGCTAATTTGCCACTATAAGCATGGGTGCACATATGTCACTGTGTTATGATGCTTTTAATTCTTTCATGAATATACCTAGCAGGGAAATAGCAGGGCCAAATGGGAACTCTAATCCTAGTTCTATGAGGAATCGCCACAACAATCTCCAGAATAGTTGCACCAGTTTACATTCCTACCAACCATGGCGAAGAGTTCCTTTCTCCTCACAGCCCCACCAGCATTTGTTGTTGGTTGATTTCTTGATAGCAGCCATTCTTTGTGGAATGAGATGAAATCTCAGTTTTTGTTTTCATCTGCATCTCTCCAATAAACTATATTGTGAAACAGTGTTTATTTGCAGCTTATATTTCTTCTTCTGACAAATGTCTCCTCAGAGAATCAGATAACATCACAGATATGACAATATGAGAACTGCTGCATATATTCTGGAGAATGAGCTGTTTATACTTAAACTTGAACATACAAATACTCTTGATCTCAGCAATTAGATCTCAGGTTGATTCTCAGATTGTATTTCTGTTCTCGGCAGTAATGTATGCACGTCCCCCACAGTAACTGTATTGCAGATACCTATCTCTTCCTGTTTGTTCCTATGGGCTCCAAATGTGTTAGCTACTATGGCTGGAAGGTTTCCATTCTCAATGTTATATTTCCTTGATAAAAGTACGCCTATATCATAATGACATTATTGAGTGTCTTGAGCTTTCATAATATTTTATGAATTTTAAATATATAACATGAGTTAAATATCTTTATCTAATTCTTAGAACCAAAATGTTATAGGTCACTCATTTTTTTCATATTTTAATGTGTGTTTATATTCAATTATTTTCTTGGAAATGAGATATTTTCCTAAACATGAAATTGATGCTATCTTTCCATCAGACCTAATAAACATAATGCAAAGGTAATTTGATGCATTATTTTAATACTTTTACATAGTGTAAATAGTTTTACATTTTATACTATGACAATTGGCAAAAATCAAAAATTTTAAACTGAGAAGATTCCCAAATTTTCTGATTAGAAGTTTACAAACTGCAAAATGGCCATTCTTCTTGGGACTTAATAATATAAAATGATAGAATTGAGTATAAAACAATATAAATTATAAGCTGGATATGAGTAACAGGTAGGGTGCGATGAGGGAGTAAATCAGAAATATAAGAAATTGTATCAACAAATGATATAAAAAGAGAAGATCACTTTGTGAACAAATAATAACATAATGGCAATAAATGAGAATATTGTACAGAATAATCTACCCTTAAGGCAAAATATAAGTAAAACAGTTGTACATCTACCTTGGTAACGATTTCTAAAAGACTCATGTTAAGATTTTGATTCTCTGGGCTCTCTGCTTTGTACCTGACAGGAGATATTGCAGTATTTGCCACACATCTCTAGTTGACTAACACAACTCTCCTGTTTAGTCTTATTTAGCTCAAAGTGGTCACATTATAAAAAAATTATCAAAAAGCGATAAATAACAGAAAGGGCTCTCTTTATAAATACAATGAAAAATCTCTGTGAAAGAATTAATTGTCTAAAAAGTGAAGTGAAAAAAACTAGAGATAAAAAAGAGGAAATCTTTAATTTTAAATCTTTAAAATTTTAATTATAAGATATCTTCTACATCTTCCCTTTATGAGCTTCTTTTTTCTACTACACAAATATGTTTACACTGTCTGAGCTTGTTGACTTTTTTTCTTCCAAGTCATTCTACCCATAACCCATTAAACACTATAAATTCATGAATTAATTTAGTTGATAAGATAAAAAAAGACAATTGTTTTTATCACTTGTACCTCTCCTTTTTTATTGGCTGAACAATGGGAATGGTGTAGGTAATTCTCAACAACTACTATGAAATCGTGACTGTAAAAATATCACGCAGCAGAACTGAGGAACAAGCTCTTCAATTTTTGTGATACCTTTTGGAAGTTGTAGCTTTATTAAATCCAATATTTCTTGTCTCATATAATTCAAAAAGAAAGTTAGCTTTAAGTTAATATGTTTTTCCTTCTGTGTGCCACAATGCTAACCCAAGATCAAGCCAATCACGACTTCGATAATCATTGGTTTCACTATAGTACCAGCCACTCACTGTCTCTATTTTATCCTTCTTCATATGGAAAATTAAATTTAGAATTTACTTGTTATCTTATTGAATATAAAAGTAAGACATTAATACTTATGAAATTAAAACATGTTTAATAACACTTAATAGTAATTATCTTAATAGTAAATAAGTAATTGAGATTTAATAGTAAAAATGATAGAATTGAGTATAAAACAATATAAATTATAAATTGGATATGAGTAATAGGTGGGAGCAATATGGGAATAAAATCAAAATATATAAGATGTTAAATCAACAAACAAGATATAAAGAAAGAAGATCACTTTATGAACAAATAATGATATAATGGCAATAAATGAGAATATTTGAATCTAATTTAGAAAAAAATGTACTTCTCCTGAGTGAACAAACTTTCCAGGAGACCAAAAATCCAAAACTTGATGATGACACTGATGCCAAGCAGACAAGATTTCTAAGAAAACACATTCTTTATTTTAGTACACTGTTTTGTTTCCTATCAATATATAATAATTGGCATCTTTCTGTGCTGCTGAAAATAACTATAGCAAAAAAATGTTTATAAGTATTTTTTTGAATATTCAACAAAGAGCATCTGTCTTCAGTGATGTGATGAATCTTCTATGTCTAAATCCATCTCCAAATGAAGTTTTCATGTTAATTCAGCTGCACAGTAGATAATTGCAAACTTTTCTTTCAAATTAATGGATGGAAGCTTTCATTTGAACTTGCTCTTGGGGTAGTAATTTAAAGGGAAAGCATGAAATATTGTAGTGACTAACAGGAAGAAGAAAAATGTATTTTACACCAAAAGGCTCAGTAGCAACAACTTCTATAGGTGTATCCATAGCATAGTAGGAATAATAGTCACACCCAGGGCCATATTCAACAGTAACATCTCTCCACAGCAATATGATAGAGCTCATCAGTCCACATTGGAAACAGAAGGTTTTATGTTAATCCAGGTGCCCAGCAGTTAATCAATATTTACTTTGGTTTCGAGGGAGGACTCTATTTAACTTGCCTTTAGAGTTTTCAGTTCAGGGATAGGAGGATATTTCTCAAGTGTTAATGCCTACCAGTCTTCCAAGACCTTTTATACCTAAAAGATGGACGACTCATAGCTCATGTGGACTCTCTTCTCTCATTTGACATCCTTATGCCGAAGTAAAAGCATTCACTACAAAGCTATTATGTTAGGAATTAATGATATACTTACCATTCACTGGCCGTTTTCCAAAGCCTTCAAGGAAATCCGGGTGTATTTTCTGAACCTCTGAGCTTGTGCTTCTATAATTTTCTTTCTTGACCATGAGTTAACACAAGGGGAAAAAGAATGTGACAGTAATAAAGAAAAGGAAATGAAGCTTATGTATATAGGGGGAGGAGGGTTGCAGGACAGGGGGGAAGGGGAAAAAATGAGAATCAAGTCATGTCATATTCTAGTGCAAACTCTCAATATTGAATGCAGTGATGATGTGTATTCATAATGTACCAATAAAGATTTGAATTTTAAAAATATTCCTGACCTATAAATGTATGTTTTCTTCTCATTTTCCTGTTGCATCTTGGCAATCATCTGCTAAGCAATACTGTTCGCCATAGTTTATTAATCTCAGCAACACCAGGAACAGCACCAGAAGGACTAGATGCATCTTGATTTCCTTTTTTTCATTCCTCAGATTTTTATTTTATCATCAGTACTTGAAACTATCCTTCCTGTAATTTAGATGAAGAATTAAGTATTTCAACCTGCTGCATCCACTTCTTAAATTGTCTTTTCTTTAGAGTTTAGCTTCTATAACTGACCCTTTTGCAAGAAACTTAGGAAATCTTCATCCTTTGTCCCAAAAATGTATGTTAAACCCTTGACTGATGATTTGTGTAAGAAGTGATATCACTGATGGTTCAAGGGACAAAATTTTATACGAGAGCCAGTTTGCAAAGGGAAAACCTCTTTATTGTGAAGTCCAGTGAAAGATGATCTTTAAAAATGAATTGGATTTGGGAGATCATGCAGAATTGTCTCAGATTCATGTGGTAAACCTCCAATTCTCACTAAAATTTAATAAGCAACAGTTAATATTTCAAGAATAGTGCAACTGCTGGGTGTGTAGGTTCATGCTTATAATCCCAGCACCCATGAGGCAGAGGCAGGAGGATTGCCATAAATTCAAGGTTATCCTGGGCTACATAGTGAGTTTAGGGCCAACCTCAACTATAAAGCAAGACCCTGTCTCAAAAAGCTAAAAAAGAATAGTGTAACCAATAGAAAATAAAAGGATTGGTTTACAGGATCACTACCTGAATTACAAGGAAAACATTTAGCATCAAATTACACAGAATGGTTATAACAGTGTATGACATGTTTCAACTTTACAAAATGAGTTGCTGTAGCTCAAAAATGATAAATATCTGAGGCAGTGTACATGCCCATCATTTGGTTGAGCATTATTTTATAGACTGTGGTGTCACTTGTCTTCACTCCCAAAATAATATATCAATAAAGATATTTACTTACATTACATTCAGCGGGTCCTAACAACTTTGAATTTACCAACAGTTGCCTACTCATTAGATTTTCTCATTTTATTTTACTTTTTAACTTCATATCACTTATTCCCACTGTTTTTTATGATAAATAGGTTGATAGTGCATGATACCACTTTCATATACAACTTTTTTGAATTTCCCTAATTTTTTGGTTGCATTTAGTTTTTCATTACTATCTAGCTTTTACATCTCATCTGATACTAAGCCCTAAATGCCACCTTTGATTAGACACATATATATGTATATACGTAGATTTCCAAAACAAAGTTTTGAATCTGTTTCTAATCACCACACAGTGAAACAGAGAAAAATCAGTATAAAAACATTATTAAACATGGGCCCGGGATATAGCTCAGTGGTTCCTGTGCTTGTCTTGCAAGCACAAGGACCCGGGTTCGATCCCCGGTCACCCCAGCAGCAACCAGTACCACATACCACAGCGCCGGGCGTGGTGGCTCACGCCTGTAATCCCAGCACTCGGGAGGCAGAGGCAGGAGGATTGCTGTGATGTGAGTTGGAGGCTGAGCTCAGGGCCAGCCTGAACCACAAAGCGAGACCCTGTCTCAAAAAACCTTAAAAAAAAAATTATTAAACAATGAGAAAGAAAAATTGGAGTATGTGAAAGAACTTAATATGCTACACTTAAAACCTGGCCATGCCAGTAAAGCAAGATCTTAGAAAAAAAACCCATACCTATTGTATGAGTAGACTGAGAAATTATTTTAATCTAGTTAACAACACTACATTGTACACTTGAAAATTACAGAAGTGTCCAGCTCTCACTTCAGATATCTTATTATTGGAAAAACTTGGCAGTTGAGGAAACATCTGATGGTGATAAATATACTCATACCATGATTATGGTGGTAACTTCCTGGTTATATGTATTTGTCTATGCCAAATTATGAAATGCATAATTTTTATAATTATTACTGCCAACAATGTAACACACTTTGCCATACACTCAAGAGACAATCAAAATCAACCTGGTGGTGATTAAGTGATCTATAGTCAATGATGTGCACGTGTACAGGGTCTTGGTGCTGGTGCCAGGTAGACTAAAGGGAATATGGGAAAACAAACTGTAGCGGACATCACACTGCCTGCATGGACAGGAGTCTGTGTGGATAGAGCCTCACACACGACAGATCTTTAGGGTGGTAGTTTCTCTGTGTAGAAAACCAATGAAAGTAAGTGTCACCCCAAACGGCAAATGTCATGGCACTTCTAGCACTTTCTGGGCCAGATGGTGATGTACACTTCACCACACCCCCAGACTCTGTCAGTAACCTTCCTTCCTTCCACTGCCTCAGCCTGAAAGCAGAGGACTTCCTGAAACATCCATGTAGATCCTTTACTGGGAAAGCTCAAGTTCATGTACATATTTATGGAGGGATGTACAAAAGGGTCTCATTTCTCTTCAGAATGCAAACATTGAAGGGTGACTTCTCAGCTGGGAGATAGCAGTTTGATAGCTGGTGAAGTCTCTTCCAAATTCCAGAAGCTCTGCATGAGAAATTGGTTTCCATGAAAGATAAAGTAACTGACCTCCTGACCAAGATATTTACAGATTTTATAACTGTGGAAAATGCCCTCAATCTGTGTGATCTTCATTTTTCATAACTGTGCAGTGAGAAAGAAAGAACTACATAAAATTAAATTTTGTCAGTAGGTCCATGGAATTTATATAAAAAATACAAATGGAAGAGCACAGATCTTTATGTATAATGGAAACAATGTTGCTCCAGTTAACTTCCAAGTCAATTTATTCAAACATAAGTCCCCTAAAATAACAAAGTTTTTAATTTCTACATATACTAATATTGATTCAGTTTTAGAATTTGCTTTAATACTTCCATGGTTTAATATATAACATGTGTACACATATAACTATCTATATGTATCTAGTACATGTTTTATTTCATGTATAAACATATATGCACATATGTATCATCCTTAATATGCTTTAGAACTGGTTAGGATACCTCAGAAAATGAACTGCAAAATGCCAAACTTATTGAAATTTTATGAAGAGTTTTTAAGATATTTTTATAAAATGCACAATCAATTGATATGCATAAGGCTCGTGGTCATAACCTAACACTACTGACCTTGAAAATCAATTGGAATTTCACAGAAACCTATCTTGAGAACATGCCTACACACTGAAGTTTTTAGTGTTGTTTCACATGCTTTTAAAACACATATTAAAAATCACTGTTAAGGACAACGTCATGAACTTCTGGTCTTGTATCTTCCACTCACAATTTCACAGTTTCATGTCTTACATTCATGAATAAACCATTCTGAGGTGATATCTGCATATGATGTGAGCTGGAGGCTGAGCTTAGGGCCAGCCTGAACCACAAAGCGAGACCCTGTCTCAAAAAAACCTTAAAAAAAAAATTATTAAGCTTAGGGACTAACTAGAATTTTTGGCATATGATTATGTAGTTTTCCCAGAACTCTCTACTGAAAAGAATATTTTTTTTTGTCATTGTGTTTGTCAAAAACAAGAACTTTAAGCGTTAAGATTCATTTCTGGACCTTTTACTCTCTTCCACTGGTCTCTAATGCCAATACAATACTATTTTGATTAAGGTAATCATGCAATATATTTTGAAAACAGATAGTGTGACCCTCTGGAATTGTTCTTTTAAAAAAATGGATTTCTTTGGCTATTCAGGCTCTTCTGTACTGTAAATGAATTCAGGAATGTTTTCCCTATTTTGTGAGGAATAATGTTAGAATTTTTATAATAATTGCCCTAAGTCTATATTTCACTTCTGGAGCTTCAAAGAACTTAGCAATATTCATTCTTCCAAACCACAAGCACAGTATATCCGTCTTTCAATCTGAGCCCTCCTCACTTTAATTCACCATGCTTTTAATCATAGAGATCTTCACATGCTTGATTAAACTTTTCCTAAATATCTTTTGTAGATCTTGGTGAATGAGATTAAGAAAGAGATTATTTTCTTCACTTTTTTCCCAAATAGTTTATACTTCAAACAATACAGAAATGTAAATGCAATAGAAATGCAAATAATTTTATGCCCTTATTTCTTAATCTACAATTTTTTAAATTGTTTTTTGGATGGCAATGGGGATCAAACACAGGTCCTTGTGCTTCTAACGTAGGCACAGTACTGCTTAGCTAAACCTCTAACCCTAATCTACAATTTTTTGTATTCATTATTTCTAATCCATTAGTTAATTGTTTAAAATTTCCCAATTCTAAGATCATGCCATCTGAAAACAGAAATAAATTTTCTTCTTTTCTTACTTGGATAACTTACTTCCTTTTAATATATAGGTGCACTAGTTATAGTTTAGATATAATGTGGAATGATTCTCCTTACTTTGTTCCCACTAAAGGGAGAAGTTTTCAACATTTTTTAGCATTCAGCTATGTCTGGTCTTTTTTTTTTTTAATTGAAACCTTTATTGGTACATTACATATACACATCATGATTGCATTCAGCAATGAGAATTTGTACCAGTATAGGACACAACTAAATTCTCATTTTTTCCCATAGCCCTACCTACCCTACCACCCCCACCCCCTATATACATAAACTTTGTTTCCTTTCTTTTTTGTCATAATCCCACTATTTTTCCCCCTTCACCCTATTTCACTTTGAGTATTTTCCATTTCACAACATATAATATACAATTCTAGAACTCATTTATATCTTTATTTTCTCATACCAGAGAAAAGATATGATATTTACACATCTGTGACCTATTTATTCTACTTATGAGAATGTCTAGTCTTTACAACCTCCAGGTTTATTCTTCAACATTGTGTAGTTTTCATCACAAAGGACACTGACTTTTAACAGACTTTCTTGAATCTATTGAGATGATAATTGCTTTTGTCTGTCCTGCTAATAAGGTGCAGCATGCTTACTGTTTTGAGTAGAATGTAGTATCCTTGCACGTCAGAGATAAATCCTACTTGGTCATGGGAAACATATCTTTCAGTAATCTGTGGATTTCTGTGATGTTCCCCTATGTTCAGCAGGGATGTTCATCTGTTCATTTCTTGTAATGCTCAGCCTTGGGTTGCCATCATAGTAATTAATACTTCACAAAGCAAATGTGGAAACATTCCTTTTTTTAATTTTCTGGAAGAATTTAAGAAAGATTTGTGTTAATTCTTCTTTTAATATTTTGTAAAATTTAGCCATGTATATGTCAATTTGTGGAGTTTTCTTGATGGAAGAGTTTTAACTATCATTCATCTCATTTGTTATTACTCTATTTATATTAATTATAATTTAGGTTTGGTAAGGTGCATATATCCAACTTTAGCCATTTCTTTTAAGTTGAGCAATTTTTGTTATATGTTTGTGTGTAGTTGCCCTTCCTGACCCTCTGCACTTCTGTAGTATCTGTTGTCATACCTCTTTCCTTCAGTTTAATATTTATTTAACTTCAATAAAATTTTGTCAATTTTGTTCATCTCTATCCAAAAAAATTGATTATTTTCCTTGATTTTTTCTTTCATTTTATAGTCTGTATTTCACTTATGTACTCTGATCTTTGCTATTGTCTTTCTTTCATAAACTTTGGGGTTACACATTCTGTATTATCTGTAGCTATAACTAGAAGACTTTTTAAACTAAATTTGCAATGTGTCTTCCAAATTGTTTGATTTTCACATATTTTAAAATATTCTGAAATTTATCCCATTGTTTATTCCTAGAATCACAATTCTGGAAAGTGAAAGATATTTGATATTATCAAAGTAATTACAAATACACGACTGTATGTTTATAAGTAAATTATAAATCCCCAAGTAAACAAACTACATTCTTGAGAAGTTGTATACCCAGTGAAATGTTAGATAGATAGAGGTAGAGACAGTAAAACTCAGAGGTGAACAAATGTTTTGTAAAATAAGATGGAGGAACAATATTAAAAAAGAAAGCTACAGGCAATTACAAAGGATAGGCTGCTTAATAGCTGGTGTTGGGAAAACTAGCTTTCTGTGGTATAAAATGAAAAAGGAACACCTAAATATGGAATTGTAAGAAAGTTTAAGCATCCATATACAAAATATAAAATTATAAAATTCAAACATATTGGCAATAATTTTGGTAAGAGCTTATGACCAAAAAATCCTAGAAAATCATTATTAACAGGTTGACACTTTGTGTTATAGAATATGCACTATATACTAAGACTAAGATAGTTAAAAGATGTTAGCTAGATCTTAAAATGACAAAGAAATTTGTTAAGAGTAAACCATAAGTTTCTACAAACCACTAAGACAAAAGAGAGAAAATTTAAAGACTAGGTAGAGAATGTAAAGGAGAAAACCCACGTGCTAGTATGCATTTGTGAAAAAAATCTTCAAATAAGGCTGGGCATTTAGCTCAGTGGTTCCAGCCAGAACTACAAGATGAGACTCTGTCTGAAAAAAAAAAAAAATTTGTTCAAATACATCAGTTATCAAGAAATGCAAAGTATAATATCATTGTTTACTTCTCAAAATGAGCAATGTTGAAAAATTACATATTAACAAGATCCAAACTAAAACTACTGATAGGGACTGCAATTGTAGAGTATATAAAGGTGCAAATATGCTGGGAAGTAATCAAATTGTTCAAATAAAGTTAAGCGTGTAGACACCTTCATATCAGCAATTCATATCTGACACTGGCTGTCTCAAAAGCATACAGAGAACATTATTTAATGCCCAGTGCTGCAGTAAGGAAGGCCGGAGTAGAAATGGGTCATCACGGATATAATGAATGGCAAAACTTTGTATAGGAGCTGAATGATCAAACTGCACAACTGGGTGTGGTGGCGCATGCGTGTAACCCCAGAACTTGGGGAGCTAAGGCAGAAGGAGCACTGTAAGTTCAAGGCCAGCCTGGGCTACATGCTGAGCTCAAGACTAGTCTGGACTAAATAGCAAGACTCTGTCCTAAAAATATAAATAAATAAACAGATAAATAAATAAGCTCTACAGCACTAGAAATGACAGAGGAATAAGACCTGATTGTCTTCATGGTTGGATCTCCTTTCTCCTTCATTCCTATAGCAGGATCATCAGAAATAATGATCCAAATGTATGCCTAAGTGAATGGATGAATTGTTTAATACAAATCACGCAGACAGAAAAAAACTAAAATATAATTTATTATTTAAATAGGCTCAAATATACCAAAATGCTTGAACACTTCTGATATTCTGAGACCACAATTACAGATCATTTATTTTGTTAGTATGATAATATGTGACTATCACTAATAATATCAGAGAGATGAGATGTGTGTCTAAACATGAACAAATTCATCTATGTCCCTATACATGTATTACAGATAAAATGAAGGGAATTTTAACCAATTTTTCAACATATTTCTCCATTAAATAATATTTAATAACTTAGAATTTTCCAGTTTTAATCTCTCTTTATCCTCTTTCCACTCCAAATTCCAATTCAGGTTTTATCAAAATATGACTTTGTCCTATCCACACAACTAGATGAGAATTTCTTCACATGGAAGTTCTTTTTCTGCTGTAAATATTACTTTTTCAGATATTTGCACATGAGATTTCAAACTATTTTTATATTAGTACATTATAAAATACGCACATCATTTTTTACAAAGGACTAGGCCACAGCTCAGAAAGGTTAGATCACCAAATCAAAATCACATTTCTGAGTTTTCTCAACCTAACATGCAACTTGCAATATCCTCCAGAAACAACCCAGTCATTTGGAGTATCTGTTGTTGGAAAGAACTTTCTATATCTTGTCTTAATCAGTGTTATTTTATTGTGACAAAATATCCTTTTATTAATGGCTTCCATATGACCTAAGTCTCTCGGAATCCCTCCGAAGATATTTCTTTTGTGACTATGGGCCCTTACAACTATATTTCTTTTCCTAGCTCTCTGTTAGTATATCTTCCATGATCAAAAAGAAGTATTTTTATCAAAAAGGAGTATTTTTATCTCCTGCCTTCTCCTTAGGTTTAAGTTTACACAAGCACTGTAGCAAGTGAGAAGGACTCAGCTTAGTTTGATAATATGGTTGCTATTACCTCCTCTAAAGGATTGGACTTTCTCTCTCTTCTAGGATAAGATATGAAATATGCTAATTATTTCTGTCCACATTCCAACCCTATAGAAAAACTATTTCTTTTTTAATTTAAATATTTATTGATAAATAATATATACACATCTCTATCACACTCAATATTGATAATTTTTACCAATATATGACAAAACTTAATTCTCATTTTTCCCATTTCCCTTCCCAATCTACAGCCCCCACTCCCAATATACATGTTTTCTTTACTTTTTGGCAATCACATTTTTTCTTTCCCTTGTTACACCCCATTTCACTTTGAATATTTTGTATTTCACAATATCTATCATACATGCAAAAACTCATTTACATCTTCAATTTCTCATATCAGAGAAAAGATCTGATATTTACACTCCGTGACCTATTTATTTTACTTATGAATATGTCCTTAACTCACATCCATTTGAATATAAATGAATTTGTCATTCTTTGTGACAAAGTAATACTCTATTTTATGGGGGAAAAAAACACATCTTCTTTATCCAGTCTAGAGTTGATGGGCATTTGAGTTGTTTCCAAGATTTAGCAATCACAAACCGAGCTGCTATAAACATGGGTGCACATGTTACTGTGATATGAATCTTATAATTCTTTCATGTATATCTCCAGCAGGGGAATAGCAGGGTCAAACAGGACCTCTAATCCTAGTTATTTGGGAATCTCCACACTGCTCTCACAGTGTCTACATTCCTACCAACAGTGGAGAAGAATTCCTTTTTCTCTGCAGCCTCACCAGCATTTGTTGCTGGCTAATTTTGAAATAGAAGCCTTTTTTTTCAGAGTAAGATGAAATCTCAGCATTGTTTTCATCTGCACCTCTTGAATGACCAGTGATGTTGAGCATTTTCACCATGAACTAAACTAAAATCAAAGTAGATTAGAGACCTAAATGTTCAAACAGAAACACTAAATCTGCTGCAAAACAGGCTAGGTAGAAGTATTGGAGACATTGGCTTAGGGAAAGACTTTATGAACAAAATCTCTATAGCATAAGAACTAGCAGAAGAAATCAACAAATGGGATCTCATCTTATTACAAAGCTTCTGCACAGCAAAAGAAACCATATAGGTGAAAAGACAATCAACAATATGAGAAAAAAACTCTTTACCAGAGATTTCTCAGACAAAGGATTACTCTCTAGAATACATAAGGAGCTTTAAAAAATCAACCCCTCCAAATTTAAAGACCTAATTCAGAAATGGCCATCTGAGATGAACAAACACTTTTCACAAGAAGTAAAAACAGATAAGAAGCATATGAAAATTATTTCTTTTATCTATTTTCCACTGCTTTTGAATCTGTATCTCATAGGTGCTATTTAAATTATAGAATCAACCATTTCTAAAAATTATAGCAATAAAAGGTATTAAGTTTTGGCTGAAACTATCTGGCTTCTATATGTTTGAATTTCCTTATAAAATCCAAAATAAATTGTAGTTTTGCCCTTTCTCAAACACATGCAAATCTGGATAACTGTTTCAGACATGAGATTTCATAATTGGGCTATTCATGTTTAGAAAAGTGCCAGGTCTTGAAAAGTCTGCTTGCCTGGACTAGAGGTCAGTTTAAAGCAAAGAGTCTGCAATTTTCCCAGGTCTTGAGACTTTGTAAGAGATTGAGATTGGTGGACCACGTGACACGATGAAGAAAATTTCAAGGAAAGCCAACATTCAGGCCATTGCTGGGAGGCTTGTTTTTAGGAAGACTTATAGTAAGAAATGGAAGCAAAATAAAGAGTAGAAAAAATTAAACACTTAAATTTTCACCCCAAGGAAACCATGTATATAGTTGGGACTGAAGGAGATATGACTGTTGAAGAGATTAGTGGGATTCAAAAAACCCAAAGGGGTAAGAATAAATATGGCTCAACGACATCAGCAAGACTCCATATATCTGTAGATGGCTTAAGAGTGAAGATGTGATGAGAAAATGAAGATGTAAATGAGTCCTAGCATTGTATGTTATATATTGTGAAATAGAAAATGCTCAATGTAAAATAAGGTGAAAGGGGACAATGTTGAGATTGTAACAAAAAAGTAAGGAAACAATTTTTATGTATATGGGGGGGTGGTAGGGTGGGTAGGGCTATGGGAAAAAATGAGAATTAAGTTGTGTCTTATACTGGTACAAATCCCCATTATGGAGTGCAAGCATGATGTGTATATTTAATGTACCAATAAAGATTTTAAAAAAAGAGTGAAGATATGTAAGCTGTTTTTGGACAGGAGAGGTACTGCAGCCTGTCTGCAAGAAAGGCCTCCTGAGGAGTTAGTAGGTGGGGCTAATTCACTGTGCTCCACTATCCAATCATTCAGAGGCCAGTGCAGCCACGTTTCAAAGGGATCTGGCTACTGATCTTGCTGACAGCAAACCTTGGCATTATCCACACGATCCTGATTTTACTGGCACGCAGAATGAAACAGTTGTGGAATCAGAGAGCCTTTCCCCACACTCCAGATGAAGATCTCAGAGGCTGGGCGGGCAAAAGGGTCCCCATGGAACCAGTGCACAAAGTTGTGAGAATAAAGCCAAAAGTATACTAAAGACCCCAGGAAGTCAAAGAAATCAGGAACATGGAACATGTGCTAAGAAAGCTAGAGCCAAGTAGGATCCAGTCTAGGAGAGAGGATATTTGACTACAAACAGCAAGATGACAGAGGTAGAGTTACCCAAGCCCTCTGGAACTCTCACATCATTGTCAGATGCCCTGGACACCGACACAGAGCTACAAGACTTAATGTCTGTCCTCCCGGGTTTAGGTCATGCTTTGATGTGGTTCTTTTCTGTTTCCCTGTTCCTATCTTAGAATTGAAATGTCCACTCAGCCCCTGTATGTTAGGATTATGCAACTTGATTTTTGGTTTGTTGTTTTTTAATATTTGTAGATTTGTAGCGATAAGTTTACCTTGATCCTCAGAACAGACTTTGAGTTGAAATTCTGGAAAATGCTGAAACTGTTGAGACTTTGATAAAGGAGTTGTTGCACTTTGTATTGTATGTAGGATAGCTGTGCTATGTTAGCCAGAATAATGAACTTGTTATTGTGTTTATCTGCAGACTAAGTATGGTTCAGGAGGTGTGTTTTGGTACAACACAGGATGTGATGTGTTAGGGTAAAGTGCCAACTTGCTTAACTTCCGTATCTGCCTGGGAGTTTGGTGGAGCACACTTCTGGGTAGATCTGAGTGGGTAATGAAGGTATGGTGTTGGGGGTTGTGTCTAGTTTGGGGGCCCTTCTTCTTTGGTAAAGTTCCACTTCTCTGCTTTCCAGCTCCCAGGACCTACACAGCTTTTCTCTTCCACACTGTTCTGTTTGTATCCTGAACAGCCACATCTGGCTAATAGCCAACATATTCATTGTCTGAACTCTCATGAGACAAACTTTGCACAAATACATGAAATTCTAATTTATAATTCTAATTCCTGCCTCGCTAATATTATCATCATTTTCCCCTTTTACACAAGCTAAAAGACTCAGAGTTCTCTTTGACTAAGAGAATCACAACATTTCAGGTTTTGAAGAAATATTAAGTGATGATTTGTGAAGATCTTTTCTTGGATATAGAAATTAACTTATACATGCCTAATAATTATATCTTTCCTTTTCAAAATACCTTCATTGACAAGGAACATAATGACACAATAAGTTAGACTTTGAAGAACTGTAATTATTAGAATTCCCTTTCATTGTTGCAATATGACTTCAGAATTATATAGAGCAGTCAATTTTCAGGTCTCATTTATAAATATATGACATGTTTTTTTAAAATCACCTTTTAGGAGATGTAAATGAGTTCTAGAATTGTATGTTATATATTGTGAAATAGGGTGAAGGGGGGGAAATAATAGGATTATAACAAAAAAGAAAGGAAACAAAGTTTATGTATATAAGAGGGGTAGTAGGGTGGATAGGGCTATGGGAAAAAATGAGAATTAAGTTGTGTCTTATATTGGTACAAATCCCCATTGTGGAGTGCAATAATGATGTGTATATGTAGTGTACCAATAAAGATTTCAATTTTTAAAAATCACCTTTTATAAAGAAACTCTCAGTCATAACCAGGTACACAATTCTATCCTGGACAAAGTCTCATTCCAGGGCTGATTTTGATTGCAAAGGAATCAGACTGGGCCTTCATGTAATCTCCAGACTCCAGGAACTTCTGAGTTAGACTTTGTGCAGCAACCCTTTCACAGGGATGAGACAATGAGACGTGTATTAAGGTGGGATGAAACATAATTTCTAATAAGTTTAAAAGGGCTTCTAAGCCATAGAAATTAAGTGATAGAGTCATGATCAATTGAAGGAAGGACACTAAAGTCACTACTGAAAAAATACAGTTCTTCAAAATTCAACCAGAAATCCTAACGTGACTTTCTAATCCAGTCATTGTATTTACCTGAATTCTAAGAGAACCCAGTTCAGTCACTGCCCTAGACCTTACTCCTTTTCAGTAAAAAAGGTGGAACTACAGTCCTCACCACACCCAATGAACTTCTCTTTTCCTTCACACTTGCTAGTGAGCTTCCACCTCTTCTTGGGCTGCTGGTATCGATTCTATTATCAGCTCAAGTGTTACAACTTCAAAATTCCCCTTTGAAGAAACTCTAGTCCACCAGACCTGACTCTCTTTTCCATTCAGATTTTTCACTCCCTTTCTGCACTTACTAGGCTTAATTTATCATAATTCTGCTTTATTTCCTCTTATTAGAATGTAAACACACAGAGGAGAAAATTCGTGTATGATTTTTATATAGACTTGCTGTGGTTTTAAATGGCACCAAAATATTTATTTATTAAGGGAATCGCATCACTTGACTCAACCTCTATCTATACTTCTAAATATAACTGCATCACAAAATTGAAGATTGTGATTATATATTAAGTTTTTGTTCTAACTTTTCCTTTCCTCTGGTTTCACGCCTCAGCCTTGATACCCAAGACTGGTTTAAATTCCTCAGTAACCATGGAAACAATTGTTTCTGTTCCTTTGCTCTTTAGGGTTACGTGTTCTTTCCCTAGGAATTTTGTCACAGTCACCTGCACAGGTATGAGTCTCCTTCTTCTTTCCTGTCCATCTTTGTTCTAGATAAGGTGATTTCCAAAACACAATTCTGAAATACATTGTGATTTTTTCCCTTCCTGAGTATGTGAGGATATGAACATGAGCAATATGAAAAGCAGGTGAGGAAATATTATTGGTTACATAAAATTAGAAAAAATATTTCTATTATGTCAATAATGCAGCACAATTTTCACAAGAAGCAAAAGTACCTCAAGAAGAATAATTTATAAGCAAGTGAAGAAAGGCATTTTAGTAGCAAAGGATCACTTTTATTAGAAGCAAGTGGCTTCCCTAACTATAAAGCACTATCTTCACAAAAGTCATTTTAGAAGCTCTGATGGTGTTTTAGCAGCACAAGGAATAATACCTCTTGTGGCACAGTGGCAGGGAGTCACAGTCTCAGCCATATGGCTGGCAGGTCTGCAGCCAGAGACAGAGCCATAGCCACAGGCGCTGCCATAGAGTTTTTTCACACATTGTTAAGAGGAGAAAATGCACAAATTGGTAGGGTGCACAGTTGATTCTGAAGTACAGATAGATGTCTTCCACTTCCCTGGGACCTGTATATGCTGTGAGCGATTTCTAGAATACACCAAGTCAATAAGTTAGTCAACAAATAGTTAAAGAATTTTTATGCCAGTCTTTTATGCCAGAACTTTTATGCCATAGTTGACAGGCAACTATGAATTCACTATTCTGGAAAGTAGTCTTATCTAAAGAAGACCATTACAATTTTCTCTGATAAAAATATCTCCATAAAATCATATTCCCAAATGTGAAACTGATATATACTTTTTAAATGTCTTATTACCTAATACATATCTTAAGTAATAAAATTTGGGGAGAATATAAGAAAATGTTGACTTTCTCTGCTGTTTCCTGAAATGTTTACCTTTGCCCAGAGGGAAGGAAATTACCCTTGTCTCCATCCTACACCTGTACTGTGGGAGATTGGGTAAGAGGACACAGCCAGAACCCTTGTGGCAATCTCCAGTCCCCCATGAGTCCCATAGCAAAAGGATTAACAAACAATGAACAAAGTTGGAACCTTGAGCAAAAGGCTGAGTCCAGGCTCGACTCTTGCTACTCTGAGCAGCTGCAGCAGAAGGTCAAATACTGCACCAGTAGAAAGGGCCAATACTCCAGCTCATTATACCTTTATTTGGTACCAAACCTTCACACCCATAATCCTAGCATACATAAAACAGGGCCTTTATCCATGATAATCCCTAAAGTTGAAAATCCCATAAGGCAGGGCAGACATCCTTAAATCTGAGTAAGTCTCATTAAGTAAGTCTTCAGGCCAATAATCTTAGTGCAATAATCCTTGCAGTTCAAAATCCTGCAGGGTGGGACAAATGTCCTAATCCATAGTCCCAGTAGTTGATCCCGCAGGGCAGGGCAGACAACTCTAAGTGGGTAAGTCCTAAGTAAGGTAAGTCCTAAGTCAGACTAAGTTGTTTGCAGTTCCTGACCACTGTACAACTCCCCTTTGTCTAACTTCTGCCCAGCTCCTCCCACAGAAAACAGATCTGTGACAGACAGTTCATACCCAAGCGCATTCACTGAGGCCCAGGGGTGTGTTTCTGTCCATTAGTGCCTCTAGTATCTTCTCCTCTCCTTTAGATATCAGGCAAACTAAAGCCCCAGAGAGGCAGATAATCCTTCATTTACCTCCCATTGTCTGTAGTTGTGTAGGTTACTTTTCATTGAAGAGCATTTTGAAACATAACTAGCCTTATTCAAATATGGCAATAAAAGTACCTCACTTAGACCAGACAGTAGGAGGTGGAGGGGAACTGGATGCAACATCGGTCACCCCACTGATCACCAGGGTCCCTGCGGCTACTCTGGCTGCTAGGCAGTGTCCCTCCCCTCACCACTCCAGGCGTGTCTCTCCCAAAGCTCAGTCAAAAGGACAAGCACCTCCGACAGCGGAGAGAGTCGAGGACTGTTCCCTTGGTCAGGTGTAGAAAGGAGTTGCTTTCCTCTGCTGGAACCTCCAACAAGCTCAAAGGGACAAGAAACTAAGTCCTCTGGCCCAGTACAGACTGTATCCATTTCATGAAGAAAGACATGAGTACACTGTTGGAATTTAATTAATTATGCTTTCCTCCTCCTTTCATCATGGTTTCTTGCTCAGTTAATTCAGAAGCTAAAGTGACCGGGTGACCTTAGTTGCTGCCAGCCAAAGCGGTGCCTCCACTCTTCACAGTTCTGTGCAGCAACTTAGCAGAATATTTCATTTTCTCTCCCATTTATATATACATTTCACTCTACACATTCCAAATTTCAAAACTTATCCATTTATCAGAAATTCTCAATCCTCCACAAAATTTTTATTGTGATTTTGTAATATAATATGCTTTGCTCTTTTCAATAATCTTATTACATCTACCTTTTCATCATATGAGAGAAGAAAATAAGCTTGTTTCCTCTAATATTGTAATTTTTCTTGTCACCCTCAAATCTCAAGTGAAAACAACTTCCTATTTATGTATCACAACTCAGATCGAGAATGATGACCTTGTATCGAGTTCTTGCTTGAATTAGGTGCTTTGTCCTCTCCGTGGTAGACAAAGGATGTAGACTTGTCAGTCTTTGTTCAAATGATGTCTTGTGATGAATGAAAATAATAATATTCTTGAGGAAAGAGATTTGCCCTTTCACATGAAAACGTAGTCCAAACTAGTACGTGATCCACATTTAACACAACAGAAATGGCGCACTAAACAAAAAGACCACAGATAAATTTTAAACACTGAAGGGATAAAAGTAGCGAGTTCAAATGATGCCACTGTGAATTTTCTACTGAAGCTCCAAAGATTGTCAAATTCAGGAAGCAGCATGTGTTTGATTGACTGGTTTGAGTCCTTGCATTTCTATTATCTTCCAAACATATGTGTCTTCTTTCTCTATTTTCTGTAACTGATTTTAAAACTTCGTAGCTCCGATGAAACAAGACTATTCCATAAGAAAATAGCTATAATTATAACCTGATTATATATGTTATAATAAAAAATACAGTAAATGGTTAACTTTCAAAATTTTCTTACAGCAAAAAATACTTTGCCATTAAAGGCACTGTTGTGGCCTCCTCCACATCCAGGGTTGATTCAAAATCTTTGCCTGGGCTGATCATTTTGGATTTGAGAAAGAATGAGAAGTCTCACATTCCAAGACTGATTAAAAGGAGAACAAGGAGGCGTGGTGACGTTTTTATGAGCTGGATTGTCAGTGTGTGGGGCTCAGCAGGACAATTCGTGGTATTTTTTAACCACACCCCATAGAGAAACTCACAAAAGGGGACCTCCAGAGCTGTTCCAGAAAATAGCCTGAAAGATGGATAAATGTACAGGAAGTGACAAGGAATATTTTGAGTAAGCTGGAGGGCAACATGTCTTCTACTGCAATTTTTAAAACTTAAACACACATATACACGTTCTTTCGTGTGTGCCATATACATGCGGCTATTACTTAAACTAGATATCTGCACTAGTGATGCAATTTGAACTCCACCTAGCTGATACTGAATATTCTTTTGGTGCACTAAGAAAGGTTTGGATAAGCAAAGAATTTATGGAAGAAAATGTATTTTTGGTGAGTTTTACCTTTGAATTCCTATCACTAAAGGACTGGAAAACTCATCTTAAGCCATAATACTAATAAGAATGGGACTCAACATCACTTGGCAGGATTCCCTAGACTTCTCTCGAGACAAATGGTCCTTGAGTGGATCCAAGTGGGTTACATTAGTGAGACTCCATCTTACTGAGAGCTGCTTCAATTGTTTGATGTTTTAGAAAAGACACAGCACTTAGCAGACATGAGATACTATGCAGGCGCAGGAGTGCACTTTGCCCCTATAAACCCCTCTCTCCCAGGTTTTTTGAGCAGCATGAAGTGGTCAGTAATGCTCAGTTCAGTAAAGTCCTATTGGAATGAAGTAAGTGGACACACTCCCACCCACTGATTTGCTTTGCACCTCCTACGCTGCATTCCTGCGCTGGCAAAAGTTACACTCAAACACTGAAACTTCCCTTTAAGAGAATATTTGTAAACCCTCAGGATGACTGGTTCTTGGGGTGAGCTTGGAAAGGAAGACTAAATCCTCCTACAAGGTGGGGCACAACAGCCAAAGAGCGCCAGGGCTCCACGGTCTGGATCTCTAGGTAGAGCACCTTCTCAGCATTCGGTGATCTTGTACCCCTGAAGTCTACCCCTAAAGTGCTAACACCACATTTAATCTAAATAATTCAATCAAAATTCCAGTAGCTTATATCTCCTCTTCTGACCAAAATATATATTGGATTTGTCACTCATCTAAGTACAAAACATCTATAACTTTTCTACATTGACTTTTTCTTCATCTCTACATGCAGTTTTAAAATTATACACTTACATAGTTTGGGTTGTTTTGCTTTTATACATCCCTGAATCAACTTAGATGAATTCTATAGATACTGAGTTTGCACCGTAAGCAGGGTGTCATCTGGGGAGCTAGAAGTTTACAAAGATAGATGGCTCTTGTCTCAGGATGAGATATCGGTAAAAATAAAGTGGCTTCCCCCACAGGAGGAGATCTGCCAGTCCTCTTAGGACTCCTTATCTTTTTACTGCTTCTATGCTGAGATACACAGACAGCATCGGTCTATATCAGTGTCTCTCAGGCAGAGGCGACTTTTCCATCTTGGAGACAGTTGGTAATACCTAGAGACAGTTACGATTGTCATGACTTGCTGTGGGGGAGCTACTGGGTGTCTACAGATAGGAGGGATGCTGTGAATCTTACAAGGCAAAGAAGAGCCCCCAACAGCAGAGTCAATAGTGCCCTGAGCACTATTGACTCATATACCTAGGCATCTAAAAATATTATATTGACAGGCATCAAATTAAAACATACTTTCACTTCCTGCTCTGTACCTCCTGCTATGTCTTTCTCTCACCAAACATTCAGTAAAATCAAAGATAAAGGTGAATTCCTATGGTTTCATATTCATTTATTTTTTTTTGTTCAAGTCTTTATTGGTACATTATGGATACACATCATCATATTCAACACTGAGAGCTTGTACCAGACTATGACACGACTTGATTCTCATTTTTCCCCTTCTCCCACCCACCCTCATATTCATTTATTTTGCTGATTTGACTTGCCTAGATTTGATCTGAAACTTCATTTTCAGAATCAGCCCCACTCCAAAATTCCAATTAGTTTTTACTCTCAAAGCCATGAAATCCAAACTGGGAAGGAATCCAACCACTGGAAGGCCATTTCTACTGTCACATTCTAGAATTTACATGACAAAGGACCAAGAGGCAACCTACTACTTTATTGAATGCCTTCAAAGAGGATTTTCATAAAGCTGCTGATTTCATCTTATGATCACCTTCAGTAGAAGATATTTTTCCTTCTGTTGATAAATCCCCCGGCCTGTTTTTTCCAGTATTGGTCACTGACCTTGTCTGATCACTTCACTGGGATTCAACTCTAAAAATAAGCATGATGAGAATCAATTCCTCTCTCACTTTCTCTTCCTTCCATTTCTATCCTATACTGTCATCCTTGAAATTCAAATTCTGCTTCACAAATTCACAGCAATCAATACTCTGCTTTTCAGTTCCACTGCCAAAGCACAATACCCCAGAATGTTGAAAAGCTCTTCTGTGTAGCTTCCCTTATTCATATCACCTTCCATTCAGATCCTGGTTACCAGTCCATACAACTAAAGACTGTCTTTATTCTTTGTTTGCCTGATAACAGGATCTGAGCACATTCTTCATATAGAATTTGCACTGAACTAATGTTTTCCAATAAAATACGAAGCCAACCAAAGTGCTCTTTTCACGTTAGTGTACTACATATCAATAAGGTCTAAGAGGTCTGAATATGGACTTACATTCTTGGACCACTAACTTTTCCTTCTACAATATGATCTAAACATTCCTTCTCCTTGCCTTCCTCTCTCCCCCACTCAATCTGTATTTTTTTTTTTTTTGGTGGGGTATATTTGTTTGTTACTTTCATCAATAGTATCACAAAACAAACTCAGGACCTTATACTTGTGAGGCAGGCATGAAACCACCGAGCTAAACCCCCAACAATCTAAGAATTCTCATACCATCATTTTTCATAGATTTCATTTCCATTCAGTGTTTTAGGTGAACAGTACTCAGCAAATGTTAATCCCTCGATTCTGTTTTTCTCACACCATAGCTTTAGTATATGTGTTGCCAAAGTGAGAACTCTCACACCATAACTTTAAATTCTCATCTATTACAGTTTGTCCAATACCCACTCATTTTTATTGAAATGCTGATTTTGTCAGAATGTTACATAGTAACTTTGTAGTTTTAGGGAGGTTGTTCTGTGGTGTACATACTCTAGTGGAAAACTTTTTATGATGAAGGAAAGCTTCCAAAAATAAATGACCCTTCTAGCGACCTTTGTATACTCTGACTGATTCATGTCACACAATAATTTCTTTCTAAAAATTTGGTGTCAAGACCATGTCCTTAGGCATGGTACCATGTGTATTTTCAAATTTAACAAATAATGATGTTTATTTGGAAAGTATATCACTTGGGAACAAGTTTACGGAAAGATTGCCTGATTTTTTTTTTTTTGAAATTTAATCAAAGTCCAAAAATGAGTCAATGATAAGAAAATATTTCAATTTTAGGACTATGAATATTTTAATAGCTTCCTTAATTATAGACTATCTTACTGTAACTTCTCACAGTAAGAAATTTGAGTTAAAACAATGGGTTTATCAAATACTGAATTTTCAATATACATTAGAAATGTATTCTAGAAAATCTCATAATTTTAGATATACAAAAATTTCCTGCTTAGAGTGTAGCATGTTTTTTCCTAGCTTCTAATTTGAAAACTCTCGGTCTAGGTAGTCATCAAACAATGAAAACTTTCCCTAAAAGTAACCCATCTATTCTGTACTTTGTAAGGTGTCTTCACGCACATTTTTATCATTCATTCTCACATTTAGTGAAGTTAATAAAAGAAGTACCTGTAAAACTCACAGTTGAAGGAAGGAACTGAGTCTCATCTTTGCTGATGATAACCACTCCTCTGGAGTGGGATGGAATCTCAGTGTTGTGTTGATTTGCATTACTTCTTTTTAACTGGTGTTTACTTCTTCTTAACCCTTTTTAACCGGTGTCAGTACTCAATACAATCCAAACCCCGTAGCCGGAAGTCATCTACATTCACATTTCTTCAGCTTCCAATCTATGCTACAAGATATTACTGATTTTATTTTTAATAAACACATTTGGAGTGCTGTGCATGTGCATTTATAAATATACTTTTTGTGTGTGTGTGTGTGTGTGTGTGTGTGTGTGTGTGTGTGTGTGTGTGCTATTTGAGATGCCAGTAATTACTAAAGAAGATGGTGGCACGGATGTGATAAGCTCAGTGATGCATTTTACAGAGAACAGATTGACCCCATTGAAGAGCCCACATGCCAAGGTATTGAACGAATCCTGAGATATAAGGACTGAATTCCAAAATATTTAGAACATAAGTTTATTTCCTCAGTAATACCGAAGCCTTTCCACGACTGAAAGAGCAATTTTGAACAGAAAGAAGAATCCCGCTGTCTTTAGCAAATGGATGGGAGCCACGACACAGTCAGTACAGCCCTGGTCGCAGCCATTGGTTGGCCCATAGCCACGCCCTCCACAGAGTCTCCACCAAGGTAGCAACTGGCGCTGGGAGGCGGAAGGGTCAGAGCTACAAGGACATGGACGTTCTTCCGGTCCGAACTCTCCCGAAAGCCTCAGAATTATAACATGCAGTGAGGGATGAGCGGGATGCTCCGCACTAACCTGCTCAGGCACATAGAGACTCACTTTGAATGAGCTTGTTTTACTGGGCATTTGCAATTTTGTTAGGTAGTCTCTTTTTAATTTTCTGTCACTCCGAGTTTATCTCTAGGTAATGATAGCCCTGGAACAAAGCTGGCTTCTTTTACATCACCACGTCCTACTGAAAGTAATATCTCATGTGAGTCATGATCCTACATGAATAAAACATGTGCTCTGTCCTCTAATTAAACCCTGTGCCCTGGAAACTGTATGTGTGTGCCTATGTATATGTAAATATGTTTAAGTTCCTGTTAGGCAAGACTAATATGTTCTTCTTTTGCAGAAAACAACACTAATATTTAATTTTTAAAAAGTGACCTGTCCAGAAGCACACAGGCATATAATGAGAGGTATGACTCAGTCAGCAAACTCCAAATTCCGTATAATTTGTGTGAAATCCCAAAATGAAAGGCAGAATTCAATTAATTGGCATTCACTAAAACATTTAAATGCCAATATTAACATTTCATAACTGCTAGGAGTCAAGACTTGCTTTTTGTACAACATATCATTTCATACACTTCATTTCGACCTTCCTAGATTTACACAGCCAAGTGCAACTGGCAATTTTTAACTCTGCCTTCTGTGAATTCCAAGCCTGCTCTCGTGTACAAAGCACCATTCACACCACCCTCCAGTCTAGCTGCACCAGGTCTTTTTCCCTGGAGTTCAGGATCACCAACTGGAAGAAGAGCCAGGTAAAGACAAAATTAATAGCAAGTGAATATGATTTTTTATAAGTGTTTAAATTCTGGGTCTAAGCCTGCATAGATGTATATTAACTATAATCATGATCATATAAAATTAAGCCATAAAGTAAAAACCATCCTGAGGCTTCGACTTCCACCATCATTGTGAACTTTCATTCCTCCCTCCTAAAAGCCCCCAATGTTCACACAACTCTTTAAAAATTCTGAAAACAGGGCCGGGGAGTTAGCTCAGTGGTTCCGGCGCCTGTCTTGCAAGCTCAAGGACCCGGGTTCGATTCCCCGGTAACCACATAACAATACTGGCTGTGGAGACTCACACCCAGCAGCAACCAGTACCACATACCACAGTGCCGGGCGTGGTGGCTCACGCCTGTAATCCCAGCACTCGGGAGGCAGAGGCAGGAGGATTGTGATGTGAGTTTGAGGCTGAGCTCAGGGCCAGCCTGAACCACAAAGCGAGACCCTGTCTCAAAAAAAAAAAAAACCTAGAAAAAAAAAAAAATTCTGAAAACATCGACTTCTTAACTGCCTCCTCTACAGATTTGTTTAGGGTGATGTCATTTACTTGCACAAATTCGATTTGATTCTTTGCTAGATTCACAAAACAAATCAATTTCTCCATCACATATTGAGAGCACGTCAAATAGAGGCACCAGCAGGGCCAGCCACGCAGGTGGGAGCCGGTGCAGGTGCTGCTGGGGCCTTAATGGAGATTCCCCCCGAGACCTCACATGCCGAGAGGCAGGGCTATGGGAAAGTGATTGAATCATGGGGCGGATATACCCAAAGGGCTATCGGGAGGTAGGATCCGGTTGGAAGAGGTGGGGCACAGGTGTAAGACCTGGAATGGGGTCTCTTCCCTGTGCTCACTCCCTCTCTCACTTTCAGGACACTGTGAAATAGGTTGCTCTCCAGGTTCAGGCTCTTTCATCACGTGCTTCCCACCTTGACCCAACCAACAGTAGACTGAAAACAGAAGATACAAACAAATCTCTCCTCCTTTAACTTGTGGGTGTCATATATTATGCCTCAGCGATGGGAAAGTGACTGTTAAAACAGTTACACGAGGCCTCGTGCTCAGGAGGGAGGGGTCTGTCATCGGAGCCTGACACTCTCTGGTCAGTGTCTTCAGTTCTCCATGTTTAATCATTCAATGAGTGCTTGGTGAGGTCTGTTGGGACGGGAATTGGAGTTTGGAGTAGCATCTCACCCACTGTCCCCCATCCCACACCTTCCCACCTCATCAGAAGGGGTCCTGGGCTTCCCACACCCTGACCCAGTGACGCCAGCGACGCCCACACACTCGCCCCTATGAGCAGGGGCCCTGGGAGCGGGAAGGTTGGGGACAGGGACCTCCACACAGGAGCACACTGAACACAAAGCACCAGCACCTGTCACTCGGGAGCACGGAAGAGGGGACACAAGGACTTTTCCTGCTTTCTAAACACAGGGGACAATCTGTTCAGTTTACTTTGAGCTCTACAAATGACGTAGCTGGCCCTGGGGGGAAAAAAAGCAAAGATTAGGAAAACCTAAGTACCAAAAATAGGCCTTCAAGGTTCTATTAACTTTAGGACTTGAACCTGACCGTGTATTGCATCTTCTACTCACTGTGCTTCAGGTGTGACCTGTTTTCCCTTCCCTGTACCAGTGTGAATCTGAGAACTCTAGAACTTCCTGTTCTGCCCTAAATCCAAAGTACCTAGAATCCGAAGCATTATATCTTGTAAATGTCTGATAAATGACTATTATCAGTTCAGAATCTAAAATAAAAACCATCCCAAGGAGCTTTCACCTTTCCTCCAAGCATCAGTGCACACACAGACACCCACACACAAATGCACACTTAGACACCCACACACACAAATGCACACTCAGACACTCACACACACAAATGCACACTCAGACACCCACACACACAAATGCACACTCAGGCACACACACAAATGCACACTCAGGCACACACATACAAATGCACACACAGACACACACAAATGCACACTCAGACACCCCCACACAAATGCACACTCAGGCATGCACACACAGACACACACCAATGCACACTCAGACACCCACACAAATGCACACACAGACACACACAAATGCACACTCAGACACACACACACAAATGCACACTCACATTTTATCAGTTCCCCACTTTGTCTAGTCAATGCTAGACGAAATTCCTTTACAGTGTGATCAAGTCTCTGAAAATAAAAACAAACACTATTCTCTCTCTCCCTTTACTGCAGAAATTTGTACACAACCATCTTATGTTCCTGTTTCTGTACCCTGTGTGACCACACCTCTCAGAACTCTGCATCGCAAAGCCATTTTTTGGCTACAGAGATTGGTCAGAGATTTGAGTAGCAAGAGCCTTAGGAGAACACTCAGTCCTGGGCCCCCTGGACACTGCACCATATGGGCAGCCCACACGGGGACAGAGACCCCAACCAACCGTGCTCCGGGCCCCGCGGGCTGGGGCAGCCCTGTGGCCCGTCTGCCTAGCAGACAGAACTGATCCCTGAACTACAGAAATTTCTTAAACTGAGATGTCTGACTCATTGAGTCTTCCATTTGTTCGTTCAGATTATGGTCTTTTAAATCAGACACACCAAATGAAGTACAGTTTCCCCTGATAATACTCATTCAGTGCACAGCAGCACAGATCTTTCCCCTGATAATACTCATCCAGTGCACAGCAGCGCAGACCGTGCTTCTCACTTTGATTTCCGTCACCGTATAAACGATAAACATCATCTTCATTCAGTTTCTAGTAAATGTGATCAACTGTCCTTCCATTTTCACATGTTTATGTGCAGATCATTTACTATTGCTTCTGGTATTTCATTTATCTGACCCTTTCATTATCTTTATCTTTATGGACTCATTATGATTTGTTTTCTAAGCAGGTTACTGTAACTACATCACAAAATGTGTATTCTGCTCTCTGAAGTACAGAATATTATTGCCACTGTTGTTTCTTTGTGACCGTGAAATCACAGCAGAATATAAAGAGAAAAAGGGGAAATCTCTCCAGGAATTTCATTCTTTTTTTTTTTTTTTTTGGTAAAGTAAAGGAAATACCAAAGATCAACAATAGTCATGCTTAATGTACTGTACATTTAAAAAATAGAATGCTTTTTTAGTTTTCTATGGAGAAGTGATGACTATTTGTTAGGATAGACATGCTTGACCTGATTTAAACATTACACAGCATACACCTGTATCAAAATATCACATTACCTCCATCAAATGCACAATTGATATGTTCTACTTTGCCTGAAAATAAATTCAAATTTTGAAAAATCAATACTTGTGCTAAAGAAAAACCCTCGAGTTTTCAGCCATTTGTTTACATTCTCCAGTATTTAGAATTAGTTTTGACAGTTTTTACCCATTAAAAA
>PVIR01019165.1:0-32342 GCA_004026965.1 Petromus typicus
ACAGGGTCTCGCTTTGTGGTTCAGGCTGGCCCTGAGCTCAGCCTCCAACTCACATCACAGCAATCCTCCTGCCTCTGCCTCCCGAGTGCTGGGATTACAGGCGTGAGCCACCACGCCCGGCACTGGTATGTGGTACTGGTTGCCGCTGGGGTGAGTTTCCACACCCAGTATTGTTATGTGGTTACCGGGGATTGAACCCTGGTCCTTGCGCTTGCAAGACAGGCGCCGGAACCACTGAGCTATATCCCCGGCCCTGTTTTTGCTTTTTTATTGCAAAACAGTAATCATAATATTAATAATGATGCCACCTCCCTCTTCCTAATGTTTGTGTCTGCTATTGCCTTTAACTGATTGCCAGATGAATTGTAACATCAACTTTCTAAACCTCTTCTCTCATTGTCTTAAAATGCTATTTAAATTCTCTATCATTGTGTAATAGTTTATTAAGTTTATCCTAGCTCTCCAGATAGAGTGGAAGATAATGAAGGGACTGGAACATACCTTATGGTAACTGTAGTCTTAATAATGTCTTAAGAGTGTCTTAATAAAGCCCTGGAAGTATTTATTGATTTGATTTAACTGATTTGTATGGCACAGTAAAACTTCTGTTTTATGCTCTGTTAATATGACCTCAAATATTATTGAGTTTTTGATAGTTGTATCTTACACTATGAACTCATAATGAGCCCATGGCCCACTTTCTCCTCTAATTATTTGTCTGCCTTTCAATGAAAAAAGGCACATTGCCCAAATTTACATGTCATCTCTTGTGCCAGGATCGTCTCTGCTTTGTTCCAATTTTAGATGATGTGCTACAGAAGTGCTCATTCTTCCAGTGTTTTAAGCAGGAGCCTTTTCCCCCCTATGTCTTTAAATATTAATGTGGTTAAATTTTTATTTCTTGCTCATCTTGTTAGGTTTAGCTTTCTTATGCATATGCTAGGCGAGTGTGATCCCCATCCCTTGGCATAGAGATTTGGGAAGCTTCTGTATGTAAGTGCTACGTGGAGCCTAGGATATGAGTGTACTTTGAGAGCACAAGGGTGCCAAGGGGAAACCCAGGTTCTCTCTCTGAGGGGTTCCCCTGACCTCCTAATGTGTCAACACAAATTAAAAAGGAAACAAACCAGTTATCCCAACTCAGAGGAAAGTTTCCTATTTATGTCTGCTACTATTTTTGGTTGCATCTCTTCCCGTGTATCCCAGGTACTATTTATTCAGTTACTTCCCTTTTCTTCTGAGATCCGTCTGTTTCACTAGCTTATCGAGAGCCACATTCTAGTCTCTTTGCTATGCAGTCTACCTACCAGCCTCTACTGAGCCGCCACATAACCTTTCTGGGTCTCGGTTTTCTCAAAGATTGAAGGATGTAATGGAGGGAGGAGGGATGATTTTGAAGAAGCTCTTTTCATACATAAATTCTACATGAACTTTCATACATAAATTCTGCCATCTTATTTCTTTCTCCTTTTCCTGTTTTGATTCGAGCAGGTTCAGCCTGTTCAGTTCCTATGAAGCTCCTTTTCCTTGGCCTCGACATTGCTGTGGCCCACTAGCTAGCTCCTTTCTTCCTGCACATCCCGCTGTTCCTTCCTTGCTTTTGCTTCCTTCCGCCCCCTAATTGTGTCCATACTCAGAGCTGTCAAGTTCTTTGCCTTCTCTCTCTAGTTGGTTCTCTTAAAAATATGATAGAAGTATTTAGAGTGAAAAGCAAGTATGCCTCTTCAACCTGCTGCTCTGAGGTAGCCACCATCGTCAAAATGGTGCCCTTTTCTCCCAGGTGTTGAGTGCCATGTTTGTAAATTAAGCTCTAAACTAATTTTTACCTAAGAACTGTCAATAAGATCGGCGTATCATAGCAGCTAGCTAAATGACTTTGAGCATACGATTGATGTGTTTCTTCATACAGTTCCTTCAGTTTTGGGCTTCCTTCATGCTTTATAGTTATGTTTTGTCCTCTATACATTACAGGGTAGAAATTCCTCATATGCTTGGTTGACTATTATCTTATGGCAGATAAGCTCTCAGTACTCCTTCCCAGTTTGTTCATATGCATAGACTGAGGAGATAGAATAACTCTGTCAAAACTTGAGTGGAAAAGCAGTGACTGCATACAGGGCTTAGTCACTGGGAACCAGGACATGTGAGCAGTTTGGTAGGTAACCGGAAGCATGAGGAATTGACAGAGAAGAGTGGGCTGGTGGGTAGGCAGTATATTGAAAATTTTGGTCAGTAAAATATTTTTGTGGTACAGAGGACTGATTTCCAGGGCCTGTTCCACTGAGCTACAACCCCAGGACTTTCTTTCTTGAGATAGTATCTCACTAAGTTGCTAAGTTGCCCAGGTTGGGCTTGAACTTTCAGTCATCCTGCCTCAGCCTCCCTGCATGCTGAGATT
The DNA here is from genome assembly GCA_004026965.1 of Petromus typicus. Classification (NCBI taxonomy): domain Eukaryota; kingdom Metazoa; phylum Chordata; class Mammalia; order Rodentia; family Petromuridae; genus Petromus; species Petromus typicus. The sequence goes on from PVIR01019165.1 coordinate 2,399, forward strand.
TTAGGCATGTATTACCATGCCTGGCTACTCAGCAAATTCTCATGAATTCTCATGTTTAAAGAAGTACATTATCCACTCTAACACAGAAATATTTTCATCTCAAATATTAGCTATTAAGTCACCATTTGTGTGAAGAAGATACACAGATAAGCTCTGTGGCAGTGAGTCATTTTGCAAGAATATAGTTCCCATTATGTATGTTAAATGTAAATTAACTGGGAAAATTATTCCTTTTGCAAATTCAGATTGCCAGTGGGAGTTGATCATTGCATGTTGTATTAATGCAGAGGTATCATAAGCAATGACACACTGAGAATTCCAAGTCTCTGTCAAGGATCCATAGTAGTGAGGTTTTTAAAATTTTTATTCTGTTTTTTTGTTTTTATTTTTTTGAGCCAGGGTCTTGCTCTGTAGTTCAGGCTGGCCTGAAACTTACTATGTAGCCCAGGCTAACCTTGAACTCACAGCAATCTTCCTGCCTCTGCCTCCCAAGTGCTGGGATTACAGGCATGAGCCACCATGCCCAGCATTGTGGTATATGGTACTATGGGCTGGTGGACTGAGTCACCATGCCCGGCATTGTTATGTGGTTACTGGGAATAGAACCCAGGACCTTGTGCTTGCAAGGCAGGCGCCAGAACCACTGAGCTAAATCCCTGGCCCAGTAATTTTGTATTTTAATACTTAGCGTTACCTTATCTTATATTGAGAAATAGATCAGCTGTTTAAGTGTGTCACCCACAATCATATAGTAATTTATTCATTTCTGGGCCATTGTCCTTCTCTTTGGCTGTGACTTCTGTATCTTCTCTGCTTTGAGTCTCCTGATGAGCACGATCAAGTATTAGAGAAAAGATTGCACAGTCTTAGGTACAGGGCATTTTGTACATTTATGCCGTAGTCTTTAATCTTACCCATAACCCAAAAAGATGTTTGGTAATAACCCAAAAGAATGCAGAGCAAAACATCAGGTAGGTTTTAGCCCTATTGACATGAATGAAATGTTATACCAAATGAGGGCCGAGCTTAACGGAAGTGGTAGGGTAAAAGGACTGTTAGCATAACACAGATGGATGGCATTTAACTAAGCTACCATTTTGAAGAATGTTGCCTTTTGGACTGACTCCCAAACTCCATTTGGCTAGCAGTTTGGAATTTGAAATGGGTAAAAAAAATACGATTTTCCATTGCTCCCAGCTGCCCTGCCTGGTTTAGGAGACAACTGTGTAAAAGATGGGAAGTAGAACCAGCACTGATTTGCTTACATTTGGAAAATACATTTGCTTTTTTAGCTCAGATTTTTTATAAATGGATGATAATCTCAGTACTTATTGATTTCCTTCAGTTTGCCAAGCATTGTTTGTTGTGAGCCCTTTCAAATATTGCATTATTAAGCTTCAGTCCTAGTCTGTGAGGTAAATTTTGTCAACCTCTTTTTATCATTTAGCAAACCAAGCACAGAGAAATTAAGTAGCTTTTACAGCTAATAAGAAGAACCTGATGTGAACTGAGATATACTGTAAGTATAAAATACACACTGGATTTCAAAGACTTACTGTGGTTAAAAAATGTCAACTTGCCAGGCCTGGTGGCTTACACCTGTAATCCCAGCACTCTGGAGGTGGAGGCAGGAGGATTGCTGTGAGTTTGAGACTGGCCTGGGCTACATAATGAGCTCAGGGCCAGTCTGAACTACAAAGTGAGACCTTGTCTCAAAAAACTGAAAAAGGGCTAGGGATTTAGCTCAGTGGTTTTGGTGTCTACCCAGCAAGCGCAAGGTCCCAAGTTTGATCCCCAGTACCACATACCACAATGCTGGCTCAAAAAAATTTAAAAAATAAATAAAAACAATATAGCAACTTAGCCAGACTCTTTAAAAAAAACTTTTAAAAAATATACTAGCTCAATAAATTTTTTGTACTGAGTACATGTTAAAATGATAACAGTTTGGATATACTGGATTGACTACAACATAGTACTAAAGTTAACTTCACCCTTTTGTTTTTGTTTAATGTGGCTTCTAGAAAATTTAAAATTACATGTATAGCTTATGTTTTCATATTTTTGTTAGCAGGTATTGCTCTAGGGAGTTTTATTAAGCTAATTTTTAGAAGTGAGAAAATACTCTTATCAGGTACGTGAAGCAAAAGGCTGAGGAAGCCAAAAAAGTTAAATACAATGAGATAATGGCTATTGACACTGAGTTTCTAATGTGCACATTAGAGCTCTTCTTTAATGACTGCCTTAATAAGAAGTGAGGAGCAAGGAAGCTTTTTATTTTCATTTCTGTGTGTGTGTGGGGGGGGTGGGTGTGGGTGTGTGTGTGCGTGTGTATGTTTGTGTTACCAGGAATTGAATCTAAAGCCTTTGCGCTCAGCTACATCTTCAGCCCTTTTATCTTTTAATTTTAAAACAGGGTCTCACTAAGTTGCTAAGTCACCCAGGCTGGGTCAAGCTTGTAATCTTCCTGTCTCAGCCTCTCAGGATGCTGGGATTACAGGTGTACACCACAATGCCAGACACAAGGAAGTGTTTAAACTTTAGAACATTCTAGAAGTTTAGATACATACTTACCTTTTGAGCAACTATGTAATACATTGTGTTTGTACTATTGCTCCTAAAAATTATTGACTTGGATCTTTCCATTGAGGAATTTATATTCTAGAAAAATAACATGTACACATACTGTTTAAAATTATATATTCAATGAGTGGTCGAAACAAAGGGCTTAAAATCCGGAGAGAATAAGAGGTAATATTCAGGTAACATGAGGTGGGAAGGTTTAGGAAAAAGTTGACGTTTGAAGGCTGGGAAAGATGAACAGGATTTTGATAGCGATCCTTTGTAAACTGAAGAGGCATGCAGACCTAGGGGTGAGCTCACCCACCTACTGTGCTTTTTGCTCACCAGATAGGAGCTCTGTGTGGCACAAAATGGAGAGAGGTCAGGTACCTTCAAATGTGGGCTTCTCAGGGCCTGTTGTGTTGTTGCGCCTTCTTCTTCTGACTCCTTTCTTGTGTGTGCAGACAGACTTCCTGTCAAGGAACAGAGTATTTGATTTCTGAGTTCGTGCATCAGCCAGGCAGCAAATGTTGATTATACATGGAGGTCATGCTTGCACATAACGTTTTTGGATATGTACACATGGATAGACAAGCAGGTAAACTGTGTTCAGACTGTGGTTAAAGTGGCTTTACCTTGAAATTTAGATTTAACGTGCACTTCTTCTTGTCCAGTCTCTCAGGCAAATAATTGTGGTATCTCCCTCCCTGGGAAGGAAGGAGTGAGTAAGGGGGCGAGAGAAGGCTAGCAATGGCATTCAACAGAAACCTGTAGGCCTTGAAATAGAAAGAGTGGGAAAACATCTTTCTCTCACCCACTCAATGCCACTGCGTTTAATCCTGGCTTCCAACTACCAATTATACGTCAAGTTGATTGGCTTGGTCGTTTTGTACCAGTAAAATAGTTTATAAATTGAATGTTTATATAAATATATTATCTGATAGGATGAAGAATTGTGAGGGAAAAAAGTTGATTTGTTTGGTTTTGTAAAAAAATAAGTTTAAACAAGAAGCAACAAAAAATATTGCTTTTAAGATAAAATTTGGAAGGAACGAACTATGGTTTTAAAGTAGTGAGAGTTTTCTAGTCTGTATTTGCAGAGAGGCTGCCTTTGTCTTCTAGGTGGATCTTCATTCTACTTTGGCTTTTTTGTTTGATGCTAATAAAACTTTGACCTATCATATAGAATATGCTACAGTGATTCCTTCTCACTCTCTAAAGTTTACTGTCCAGTTAATTGGCTTTTTCTTTTATAGAGCCTTAAAATGTTAAATACAAAGGGGTACTCCTAGGGAAATGAGTGGCTAAGACTGTCAGAAAAGATAACTCATATTTGCTCTTTAAAAACCCTAGAGATAAACCAAGATATATTCTTGTTATAGTGAGTTAAAAATTAGAAAATACAAAGAGAAAAATATTTATGTAATGTTTCAAACAAAAATTTTCACATACCCAAATTAAAAAGACACAACACCATTATTAATACCTGTGTGTATGGCCTTCATGCACATTGCAAATTTTGATGAAACCAACTCCAATGTCAATATGTATAGAACTATCCAGTTATTTCAAGTGTTAGTCTTAATTCTCTGAGCCTGCTACTGCTTTTACTCTCAATGTGCTGTGGGGCTGAGAGCTAATATTAGCTCTAGATTAGAACCATGCCATTTCCTGACGGGCTCCTTGCTGAGTTTTTCAACTCAAACAGTCCTATCATCAAGATCCCAGATTCCTGTTATCTGGGAATATCTTGATTGAGGGCAGTTTCTGACTGTGGGTAACAGGCCTGCAGTGGCCTTGCTGGGTGATCCTTGTAGTTATCTGCAAGAGTGTCAGAGACAGAATGGCTGCTTGAATTTGAGTTCAGGCTCTGACACTTGTGTAGCTAGGATTATAGCCTTAGGCAAATCAGTTAGTTCCTTCATACTTTAGTTCTCTGTCTGTAAAACAGGGTTAATGGAATCTACTCCCCTCAACTGTTGTGATGACTAAATCAAACTATAAAATGTATAGAACTGCAGAGAGATAAGCTGGGCGTGGTAGCCCATGCCTGTTATGCCAGCACTTGGGAGGCAGAGGCCGGAGGATTGCTGTGAGTTCAAGACCCTCCTGGGCTACATAGTGAGTTCAGTCAAGGCCAGCCTGAACTACAGTGTGAGACTCTGTCTCAAAAAAGAAAGAAGAAAAGAAAAGAAATATACAGTATTTATTACACATACTAGCACATCCTTGTTGCTTTTAATATCATTATTTTATTGTCATAAAGATTGAAATATTTGGAAATCCTTTTTATCAAGCTTGAAATGTCTCCAATCTTGAACTCCTGTAGCCATGCAAAAGAAAATCTCACACTTTCACTACTTGCCACCCTTTCAGACATTGGCCAGGTAAGGACACATGTATTGGAAACATGTTGTAAATTGTCCTGTTACCTCAAATGGATTATCTAATATTATTACGGTATTATGGCCCACATTATAATTGTCTAACTCGTCCCTTCTGCCTGCCACATTTTATCTTTTCCAGGATATCTTGTGTTTCTTCTAAGTAGTCATCATATAATGAGATTTTTTAGATATTTAACCATCTTAGTTGCTTTACATGGGAGGCACTCTAGTTCATTCATGTCGCCTTCAAAATTAGAGTTTCCAGGGACTTGACTTGGTCCTATATGGGCAGAGCCCAGGGCGGAGGCCTGACTAGTGCACAGAACGGTGGTAGTGTAACATTTACCTCCACATTGTCTCAGAAAATGTAGACCCTGTTAATGATGCAGAAAATATTCTTCCAGCTTGAAGGAATATTATCATTCTGGAGACTAAAGTACCTGTTTAGATGAACTTCCACTAAACTTGTTGAATAATTTTTAATTTTTTTAAAAAAACTTGAATTCACTTATTTTTTTTCACCAGGATTTTTTTTTTTTTTTAAGGTTTTTTGAGACAGGGTCTCGCTTTGTGGTTCAGGTTGGCCCTGAGCTCAGCCTCCAACTCACATCACAGCAATCCTCCTGCCTCCCGAGTGCTGGGATTATAGGCGTGAGCCACCACGCCTGGCACTGTGGTATGTGGTGCTGATTGTATTGTATGTGGTTACCGGGGAATCGAACCCAGGTCCTTGCGCTTGCAAGACAGGCGCCGGAACCACTGAGCTAACTCCCCAGCCCTTCACCAGGATTTTTTGAACCCTCTTCTTTTGTCAAGCACTGTTCCACATGCAGGGGATATAATGATGTGCCTTATCTTTATCTCTCTTGTCTTCCAGCCCCTAGCCTAATTTGTTGATATTTTTGGATTCTAGTTCTATTTGATAACACATTAGTGATATCTCTATGCTTTATGTCATTTATAAATTTTGTTAACGTGCTTTCTCTGTCTTTTTCTAACTTGAAATTGGTAGTGCAGTAGTGCTAACCATAGGGCCTGAGGCATGCAAGCAGACTGACCCCCTTTTGTGAGGCAAACATCAGTGTATTAATTAATATTCTTTTAAGACATTTTCTATTTGAGAATATCGTTGAATTAAAGATAATTATGGCTACTGCAATGCAGAGTACAGGGAGGTCCCATGATCCCTTTGACCAGCTTCTTCCAGTGATAACATTTTACATAATTATTTCTTTTTTCTTTTTTCTTTTTTTTTTTTTTTTGTCTCTTGTGCAATCCTTCCTCCTCCCCATCATTCACTTCTGGAAACCACTCACCAGTTTTCCATCGCTATACTTACATTATTTCATGAGTGATGAAATTGGGTAGTGTGTGTCCTTTTGGGATTTTTAAAAACTCAACATAATTTCCTTGAGGTTCATCGAAGTTGTATTTAGCAATAGTTTCTTCTATTTGCATTTTTTGAGGAAGAATATTCAATCATAAACCAATCTACTTATATAATAGTCTGGGAAATATTATTCACTCATGTGAATGTGTTCTTTAAAGAAAAATGTCTTTAATGTCATACTGAAACTCAAAAACAGATAGTGGCATTACCTTGCTATACCATTCTCATGACCTGATCATTTCTCATAGCTGTCTGTTTCATACTCCATTATAAGCTTTTTTTTCATCAAGATCAGCAGTTTTTGTTTTCTGACATGTTTCTGAAATATTCTGGCTTTTGAAAATTGGGCTGCTGTTTGTCAAACTACAGTTAGCCTTTATCTCTCCAGTCTGCCATTTGTTTTGAGATTTAGCGGAGGCTTCTCAATCTGGAATGTAGGTTATCTTAGTACCACAGACTGTACTTTATCTGGGTGCACAGATCCACATTCACTTGAAATGCCTGCTATTTTCCATCGCTCAGCATCTGTTGGGTTCTGATGAACCCTTATTCATGTCTGTGTTATTGTTCCCAGTTTGGAACTATCATTTGAGATGGGATAGATATAGAAAATGAGTCATTTCACTGGTGATAATGTTTACACACTTGCTATGTGTGAGTGTGTGTGATTGTGTGTATGTTCTGTTCACATAATATCTTTTACTTTGAGTAGATGATCTTATCATGAAAAATCTTGCACCTGCTGTAGTTATGTTAGTTCCTGTGGCCTACTAGCTTATTTTCTGTGTAGCTGCTTTGTATTCTTTAGCCATTTCCCCTTTTTTTCTTTTTAGATCATGGGGATTGATAATATTATTGAGACTCTTTCCTCCAAGTCTTTGATTCCCCTTAGACATGAGTCCACTTCTGGGTCATTGTGTTCTCTTGTAGAAACATTCATTCCCAATATCTTGGTAATATCTTTGTGTCTGTCTTCTTTTGGTGGTTATTACCTAGCAGTATGTAAGATAACATAGCCATATTTGCTGAAGTTTCTTTCACTTCAACTTGTATCAATCAGATCTTATTTCTTGGCCAAACTTACAGAGTTTGCAGTTCCTCTTTGTTTCCTCAGAATCCTAAAGGTTGAAGTTTCCCTTTTATAAACTCGTCATAGTCCTTCCCCTTTCGTAAGCATGCTGTTTTCCTGCTGGCACTCCCTTCTCAGCTCTCCTGTGCCTTCCAAAACTCTTCTTCTTATTATTATTTGGTCAAGAAATGCCCATATATCTGCAAGCATGTTTTCTGGAACTTTTTCACTTGATGATACTGTTTTCTCCACAGCCTTCTTAATTGGAAGCTGCCCATTTGCCAATAATTCCTCAATCTCAAGCAGGATTCTGGGGCCTAGTGTTTCTTGACAACTTTCCTTTTTACCTTTTTCTTCGAGATGTATGCTGTCTGGCATTATGCCAATTCTTCATTGGCACGGTCCAATCTTTAGCTTACTTGCTCAGACACCCGAGGCCTCTGACACCTAGCTTAGTCTTCTCTGTTGGCCCGACTCTTAACAGTGGCCACATTGATGCACCATCAGATGTCCCTGCACATTGCTTCCTTGACCTCCAGTCGTGTGACTTTCATTTCACTCTGCCTCAGCAGCCACTTCACATGGCCACATTGATTAATCCTGTCAACATCGGAAGCTGTTCTATTTCTGAAAATCAACTTTTTGACTAATACCTCTTGGCTGACACATATACTGACCTCTCACGAAATCTCATCAGCACTTGTAGTCCATTCTCTTTTCTTCCTGACTTTCAGATTTCTGAAGTTCAGTGTTTTCCCTACCCAGCAAACTCCCCCTCCAGCCCTGCCAGCCATTTGATATCAATTCCCATAATATCTTCAATTCCTTCACATGCCTCTTATTCCGCTGCACCTGCCCTGCCAATCCTCAAACCTAGATGGACTTGAGCATCTGTTTTCTTCTGTCCTGTTCCCAGGCCACTGAGTAAGTACTAGGGAAATGTGCCTCACCATGCTGATTATATCCATGACCAAACTGTAATTTCTAACCACAGCTGGATCCTCAACGGCTGCTCACTAATCCTTTTTTACACATTCCTACTTGGTTCTTTACCAGTTTCCCACAGCAACTGTTCCATTTGCTTACCACACCCCTCCAGGCCCTTAATTTATCCCTCCCTATCCCTGCCTCTTCTCAGCAGATAATCTGGTACATACTTTCTTGTAGAGAGGGAGGCTATTCATCAAAAACCTTCTCTTTTCCTCTAAACATTTATTTCCATGGTTACTTTTATCTTCTTTCTGTATCATCTTTTCCATGCTAACTTTGTTTTTCACTATCCTCTGTTGCCTTCTTTGAGATATTTGTTCCCATTAATCACCTCTCTCTTCTTTCTCTTGTATCTGTAGTGCTATTCTCAAGGTTCTCATTCTCTTCTGCCTACAAACCTATGCAGGATTTCCCCCTTTACTCTCCCCTGCCCAGGTTTTGTTAGTCTGAACAGATTCACAGACTAATGGGATATATTTTTCTTCCCACCGTCTCAAAATATGTTGAAATATCCATTTATATTTCCTCATTATTCAGTCTTCAGCTCATGTGACTTGGCTTGTGTAACATTTCTTGTTCTAAAAACTGACTTTTCACTGGTTAGCATTTTTCAGATTGGGTAGATTATGTCCCCTGAGATACAGAAAATAGAAGTGGGAGGGTGTGTGTGTGTGTGTGTGTGCGTGCATGTGTACATATGTGCGTGTATAAAAGAGTGGAAAAGAAATACGAGGAATGGGGAAAAACTTAGTGCTATACTAGTCTTCCAAGGATGTTCATAGTATGATCGAATGACCATACTACTTCCTCTTTGCCTTTTCATTCTCAGCCAGATGTTACCACATTTCTACTTGCTGGTTTGTTGAGTTCCATAAAAGTGCTACCTTTTATTACAAATGGTACTGATGATGACATTGATGATGATGATAATGGCCACCTTTTGGATGCCTACTCTGTGCCATATACCATGATAGGTTTTTTTTTTTTTGTTTTTTTTGTTTTTTTTTTTTTTTTTGAGACAGGGTCTGGCTTTGTAGTTCAGGCTGGCCTGGAGCTCAGCTTCAAACTCACATCACAGCAATCCTCCTGCCTCTGCCTCCCGAGTGCTGGGATTACAGGCGTGAGCCACCACGCCTGGCACTGTGGTATGTGGTACTGGTTGCTGCTTGGTGCTTGGTGTGAGTCTCCACACCTAGTATTGTATGTGATTTCCGGGGATTGAACCCGAGTCCTTGCACTTGCAAGACAGGCGCCGGAATCACCGAGCTAAATCCTCAGCCAATGTGACAAGTTTTAAATACATTACAACCTTTAATTTTCATTAACAGCTTAGTGAAGTAAGTATTGTAATACTCGATTTACTGATGGCCCAGTGGTGGTTCAGTCTAAAAGCTTGACTAAAATCACATGACAAGTGAAAAGCAGCACAAGGAGTTCAGTCTAGGTTAGCTTGGATTCAAAGCTCTACTGTTTCTCCTTTCTTTTTGTACTGGAGCTCAAACTCAGGACCTTGCACTTGCTGGGCAGGTGCAGTGCCACTGAGCTACATTCCCGGCCTCAAAGCACTACTCTTTAAAAACTGCACTATTGCCAGGCATGTTGACACACTCCTGTAAGTGTAGCATCGAGGAGGCTGAAGCAGGAAGATCATTGCAAGTTCAAGGCCAGCCTGGACTGCATAGTATGTTTAAGGTCAGCCTGAACTGCATAGTGAGACCCTGTCTCAAAAAAGAAAAAGCACGACATGCTACTGTCTTCTGTGAATATGTGCCAGAAGTAACCTTTACCAGATCTTGATGATGTTAACTGTGAAGTCATATTTGGTTTCCAGTATTCTCAGCACCTCAGTGACTTTGTGACTAGTACACTAGTACTTCTTGGTCCCAGGTGTGCTTTTCAGCTCATTGCCTCTGTTTTATCTTGAGAACCATAAGTATCCTTTCCCTATAGATTTTTCTTTTTGTGTCACATTTAGAAGAATTTTCTCTTCTTTTAACATTTCATTGAAGTCCATAGTCAGCATATTAGTCAATTGCAGGCAACATCATTTCTTCCTAGGCTTTGTGAAATTTCCTTCATCCTTTACCTGAAGTCCATCATTTTTGAGATCTTGAGTGACTGTTTAAGAAACCACATCCTATTCTTCAATTTCACCAAGGCAGCAAGATATTCACTTCCCGTATCCTCTTCCCAGTCAAAAATCATCATCTTCAACAGGAAGAAGAGTCATAAAAATTCCACTTGGCCTTAGAATCTTCAGTTTTTTCTACTTAGGCTTTCAAAGTCAGTTGAAATGCAGTTTAGGGTTTTTTTTTTTTTAATGTAAAAAATTTGGCCCCAGATCCAAACATCTGCAGAACGTAAAAGAAACTGGAAGATGCATAGCATCCTTTTACATCTTACAGAGGGAGTCAAAAAGGTCAGGAATGTGAGAATCATCTGGAACTGAGACAGAAAAAGGGCAGCTTCTGCTGTTAATTGGGTTGAAAATAGGCATGATTAATAGGAGATTTGTTTTCTTCCAAAGAAGTACAGCAGTTGGAAGATGGCAGAAAGATCTTTTTTCAGACTACTGCTTTTTTTCTTTGTTTTTTTTTCCTGCTTTCTTAATGTTGTCTTCAGACCCACTTTGTTCTTCCAGTTTTTATTGGTGATCCCCAATTGCCGAGCTTTGCTTGCCTCACAACAGACCCCCTCTGCTTCTCCTAATACTTGTAATCATGCCTCAGAAAGAGTTACCAATCCGGAATGGATCCTTGCTTTCCCCAGGCCCTCAGAATCCTTCAGCAGGAACTCACAGAAGCTTCCTTCCTCCCTCTCATTGAGCAACATCCCAAAGTTCCTCTGAAGTGTCATCCTTTCTGATGAGTGAACAAATTTGAATTTGTCAGACAACAAGCTTGTCCTTGGTGGTTTTTGGTTAAGTTACATTCTTGCTTTGGCCTTTCTTTTTTTTTTTTTTTTAGGTTTTTTGAGACAAGGTCTCGCTTTATGGTTCAGGCTGGCCCTGAGCTCAGCCTCCAACTCACATCACAATCCTCCTGCCTCTGCCTCCCGAGTGCTGGGATTACAGGCGTGAGCCACCACGCCCGGCACTGTGGTATGTGGTACTGGTTGCTGCTGGGTGTGGGTCTCCACACCCAGTATTGTTATGTGGTTACTGGGGAATCGAACCCGGGCCCTTACACTTGCAAGACAGGCGCCGGAACCACTGAGCTAACTCCCCGGCCCAACTTTGGCCTTTCTTGAAGTGAGAACTTAAGGCATTTAACTTTGACCCTGGCCCAGTCCCATGTTTCTTGCCTTAACGATGAATATTTCAACCCTTTTCTTGATACTGCTTCAGGTGCTAGTGTTGGGAACAGATTGATATAGGGTGCTTTCTTATGCTAGACACAGTAGAGTGACCTACTATTCCTGTTTTAGGACGATGTTAAGGTATAGACATATTTCCTCCTGTACTGTGTATGGTAGCTAAAGGAATGTAGCACTAATGACTCTAGAAGGAGCTGAGAGGTTAAGGAAGCAAGTGCCATAACTTGGCTTTAAAATATTTATAAATTGATTTTATTGGTACATTTTATATACACATCATGATCACACTCAACTTTGAGAATTTGTACCAGTATATGACATGACTTAATTCTCATTTTTTCCCATTCCCCTGCCCACCCTACAATCCCCTGCCCCTATATACAAAAGCTTTGTTTCCTTTTTTACCATAAAATTTTCTTTCCTTTCTTTACTTACCCTACCCCCTTTTCCCTTTGAATATTTTCTGTTTCTCAATATCTGTCATGCATTTTAGAATTCATTTACATCTTCAGTTTCTCATGTCAGAGGAAAGATACTAAGCAGGTGTTTGAGTTGGAGTGGGCTAGAAGGGCAAGAGCAAGTAATCCTGGGAGAGTAGAATGACTTGTGTAAAAGGAGAGAGCAAGAATGAGCACATCGTGTTGGAGCAGTAGCCCTTCCTTGTAGACTACAGAGTTGAAAAGTAAGGCTGCTCACATTTATTCTTTTCTGTGAAGTATGTGGTTTGAATTTTTTTTTTTTTTGTACTGGGGATCAAACTTGGGAGTTCGTACTTGCGAGGCAGGCACCAGAACCACTGAGCTAAATCCTTGACAGAAGTATGTGGTTTGAAAACGAGGGAGCAAGTGATTAGTATTTCATATAAGACTGCTGCAACAGATGGCCCCCAAGTAATGGAAAACTAGTTTAGAAAGAAAGAGGAACAAAAATATCTAGCAGGACCCAGAACAATTGGTGACCACTTACTTGTAATTTACAGCACGCTTTGTGCTGAGGACCCAAACTCTTCTAGATCTGTATGTGTACATACATATTTGCTATCGCATCTCTCTGTCTCTGTCTGTCTCTCTCTCCATATATATAATACATGCACACACAGTACACACACGTATATACATAAGCATGAACTAAGCATCTTCTTTTGAAGGCACTTAACTTGTTACCTGTGGGGAGGATGCTTATACTCTCCAGGTATTTCTTCCTTCTTGATTCTAGTTTTACCTTTGGACAGAGGGAAATTGGAAATTGGTTTCCTTCGGTAGAAGGCAGCTCAGGACAAATATTTCAAACAAGGCCCATGTTCCTTGCAACAGAAGAATGACTAGTGCGTTAATTACAATTCAGTTATGCTGAAGACCTGTGTTGGTTCCAGTGAGCTCATTTAAAGCATAGCAGCTTATTGCTGTTTGTGGGCCGTGTTTAAATCTGTCTTTTTTCTTGTTACTATGAAGAAATTCTAGGCAATGCCTGCATTGCGTCATCATCTGGGCTCCAACCAAACCCTGAAGTGTGCCACTTTTCCAGGAGACTAGCAGCATTCTTATCTTGGTAAATTCACTGAAGTTGGTTAACCGGTTAGGTGGTAATTCTACCTCGTATGAGGACTTTTTCCCTGTTTGGATCTGATGCACATTGTGTTTTATCTGTCTGTCTAAATAACAGTATTAACTATGGTAAATTTGCTTTGGCCTGGAAGGATGTTTGACCAAGAATGATTTATTCAGCAACAACAGTGTGGTAGAAAATGCTAATCAGTGTTTGAATGAAAAAGCTGCTTTTGGTTCATAAGAAAAGCAAACTACTTCCAAGACATGTTCTTTATGGTTAGTCTTCACAGGAGGGGTACAAGCAAGATAAAATATCACTGGATCTCATTGTGAGTAAAATCGTTGTATTTTGGTAAAAAGTGTAGCTTAAAGTAAACTTTTCTCAGAGCTTTAATAAACAAGTAGCCACGTATTTATTATTTTAGTTAAATAGGATGAACTGTGTACTAGGCACTTTGCTAATCATCACATAAATATATCTTTTTTTGGTGTCAGGAATCGAACTCAGGGCTTCACACTTGCCAGGCAGGTGCTGTGCCACTGAGCTACATATCCAGCCCACATCATATCAGTATTAACTCATTCATCATCACAACAGTTATGTGTAGTGGATCCTATTTTATCTCTGTTTTTATAGATTTAAAAAATGACTCACACTGAAGTTGAGAACATTATTCAAGGTTACATGGTTATTAAAGTATGATGTTGAGGTTTTGAGTACAAGCAGGGTACTCAATACAGTGTGTATTACCTACACTGGGCTGCAAGTAGGTTCTTTCCAAGGGGTCCTGTATGGTTAGTTTGCTTCAGTGGACGTATCATGTCCCTTGGAACCTTGTTTATGCTATTGATGTGCCGCTCAGGCACCCTTATGCTAGGTTAAAGATCTTGTTCTACTCACTTCTAATCCAGATAATGAAGAATTCTGAACTGATGATATATATTTTTAAATTGAATTAATTTTGTTAGATTGTTTTTGGCTAGTTTTTTGGAGTACTTACTGTGTGTTAGGCACTCTTGAACAACATATTATACACTTCTCCAAGACCTTTTCTTTTCCATTGCTTCATCAAAGGCAGATTCATACAGACTTTATATGAGATCACTTTTCTCTTGCCTCAGTCTTCAGGGACTGAGTGGCCAAAGCTCAGGATAAACCTTTCCTGAAGTATGTCAGTCTGTAAAAAGACTGCAGGTTGTGTCAACTCCAACAAGATACATGTGCTCTTAGCATACCCAGTGGGATTGAAATAGGTTAGCCAAAAGCCTTGTGTTTGTTCCAGCTGGAAGGTGGACACATGAGGTCACTCTTCTCAGCTCAAAATCGAGCATTTGAGGAACAGAGGGCCTGGAAGATCTGCGTGGAGTTGCTCTGATGATTTCTGAGACTCTCTGTTCTGCCTTGAGAATATGCAATCTTGTCAGCTTTGCTGGGACATAATGACATATGATAAACCAGTATACCTTTGTGTAGTTTGTATTTCATTTTTCTTACCAGTGTTTTATAGTTTTCAGTATAGGTACAGGGCTTGTATATTGTTTGTCAGATTCATCCCTAAGTATGTTTGTGGTTTTGATGCTATTCAAAGTGATAATTTTATTTTTGTTTGCTGCTAGTGCGTAGAAGCAATTGATTTTGATGTGTTAACTTTGTGTCTTGCAACATTGCTGAACTCATAAGTTTTAGTGGCTGGTATTTTTTGGGGGGGAGGATGAGAAGACTTCAGTTTAGTAGCTGTTTTTGTAGCTTCTAGACATAGATGATCATGTCTCCTATTATTAAAAGTTTTCTGTCCTCCTTTTCTTTCTGGATGCTTTATTTGTCTTACCTGATTATGTTGGCTAAAAGTTCCAGAACAGTGTTAAAAAGAAATGAGAGCATGTGTCTTTTGTTTCTGACCTTAGGGGAAAGCAGTCTTTTACTATTAAGAATGATGATTGTAGGCTTTTATAGTTCTTTATCAGGTGGAGGAAGTTTCTGTCCTTAGTTTGCTGACAGTATTTTAAATATTATAAATGAAGGTTAGATTTTCTCAAATGTTTTTTCTGTATGTCTTGTTGTAATTATACAGCTTGTTACAAATCTTTTAATATGGTGAATTACTTTTTTTGAGACAACATCTTGGTATGTAGCTCAGGCTGACCTTGAACTCATGACCTATGTTCCTTGGCCTCTTGAGTGCTGGATCACAGCTGTGCAGCAGCACACTAGGCTTAGGTGCATGTTCAGATGTTAAATCAGCTGGACATTCCTAAGATTAATCCTTCTAGGTCTCGATTATCAGTTTTATATATGGTTGGATTTTCTAAAATCCTGTTGAGGATTTTTATAGCTATGTTTACTTACAGTGTTATGGGTTTTCAGTTTTCCCCAAGGAACTTTGTCGGGTTTTTTTATCAGAGTAATATTGGCCTCATAGAACTGTTGAAGAAAAATTCTCTCATCTTTGTTTTTTGAAATATTGCAGAAGTGTTGTTATTTTTTCTTTAATTGTTTGATAGAATTCCCATATGAAGTCAGATGGACTTGAAATTTTCTTTGGTCAAATATTTTCAACTACAAATTCAGTTTCTTTAATAGCATATTGTATTCATACAATCTATTTCTTAGTCTACTTTGTAAGACTTCTTGTAAGTCTACTTTGGTAGACTAAACCTTTTGGCTGTCTTTTATAAAATTTATCCATTCTACTTTTGTTTTCACATTCATTGTAATAAAAATTTTCACAGTAGTTTCTTCTATTTTTAAAAAAAATTTTTATTTTGAGACATGATCTCATTTTGTAGTTCAGGCTGGTCCTGAACTCAGCCTCGAACTCAGCAATCCTTCTGCCCCTGCCCCCCTCCAGTGCTGGGATTACAGGCGTGAACCACCACACCCAGCACTGTGGTATGTGGTACTGATTACTGGTTGGCCTGAGTCACCAAGGCCAGCACTGTTGTACCTGGTTACTGGGGATTGAACCCAGAACCTTGTGCTTGCCATGCAGGTGCCAGAACCACTGAGCTAAAATCCCTGGCCCAGTTTTAAAGATGTAAATGAGTTCTAGAATTGTATGTTATATATTGTGAAATAGAAAATACTCAAAGTGAAATAGGGTGAAGGGGGAAAAATAATGAGATTATAACAAAAGAAAGGAAACAAATTTTATGTATGTAGGGGGGCGGTAGGGTGGGTAGGGCTATGGGAAAAAATGAGAATTAAGTTGTGTCTTATACTGGTACAAATCCCCATTGTGGAGTGCAATCATGATGTGTATATGTAATGTACCAATAAAGATTTCAATTAAAAAAATTACAGAATATCTCCTTTTTCATTCCTGTTAGTGGTGTCTTATCTTCTGTCATTTTTCTTTGTTCTGTCTGATTAGGGACTGATATTGTTAATATTATATTTGTCTTCTTACTGTCGGTTTCACTTGTTCTCCTGTGTAACTTTGTGTATAAGCTGAGGCATTGATTTGAGATTTTCCTTTTAAAATAAGAGTTCATATGTACATGGGGAGAGGAAGCTGTGGGGGCAGGGGAATGGGAAAAAAATGAGAATTAAGTCATGTCATGTACTGGTACAAATTCTCAATGTCAATTGTGATCATAACATGTATGTAAAATGTGCCAATAAAACCAATTTAAAAATGTAAAAGATAAAATAAGTTCAAATGCTAGGCGTGGCGGCTCATGCCTGTAATCGGAGCACTTGGGAGGCAGAAGCAGGAAGGTTGCTGTGAGTTCAAAACTAGCCTGGGCTACATAGTGAGCTTGGAGCCAGCCTGAACTCAAAAAAAAAAAAGAGTTCAGTGGTGTAGATTTTGCTTCAAGTACTGCTTAAGCAGTATTCTGTAATATTAAATATAGGGTATTTTCATTTTCATTCAGTTTAGAATAGTTTCTAATATTTCTTTTGATTACTTCTTTGATTCATGGATTATTTAGAAAGCTATTAGGGCTGAGGATCTAGCTCAGTGGTTCTGGTGTCTGCCTGGCAAGCATGAGGTACCGAGTTTGATCCCCAGTACTATATATCACAGTGCCAGGCATATTAAAATGATATTAAAATGTCAGTGTTTTGGGTTTATCTCTTTTTTCTTGCAGTTCTATTTTTTTCTACTTCATATACTTGACATTTGGTTGCTGCAAGTTTAGAAATATTATGTACATAATTGTACATAATATGTGATGAATTGTCCTTTTTATATTATGAAATGACCATTTTATTCCTAAAAAGTCTTTGCTTTACATTTAATAGTTAATAAAACTATTTCAGTATTTTGATTACTGTTAGTGTGCTGTGTCCTTCCCAGTTTTACTTTTAACATATTTGTGTCATTATATTTGAAGTAGACTTTTTTAGGCAGTATGTAGTTAAGAAATTCTTGGTCTTCACATCTGGCATATAGATTTCTGCCTTTAATTGACTTATTTAGATTACTTACACTTTGAAGTAACTTTATTTAGATGTTATTTGCCTGTTATATAATTCAGCCATTTGAAGTGCACAATATAATGGTTTTTAAATACTGTTTAGAGTTGTGCCAACCATCACCACCGTCTCATTTAACAGCATTTTCATTGCCCTGAAAGGAACACTATACCCATTAGCAGTCCATCCCTGCTTCCTCAGTGCTTACCTCAGCCATAGATCATCACTACTCATCACTAGTCCATGTATTATCTCCATAGATTTGTCTATTCTGGAAATTTTCTGTAAATAAAAATTTTTAATAAATGAAATCATACAATATTTGGTCATTTGTGACTAGTTTCTTTCACTCAAAATCATTTTTTCAAGGTTTATCCATATTGTGACAGGTAACAGTACTTCATTTTATGGCTGAATGATATTCCACAGTGTGGCTATGCCACATTTTTTTAAAAATTAATTTACCAGTTGATAGACATTTGTGTTTCCACATTTTGGCTCTGACATATAATGCTACTATAAATATTCACATACAAGCTTTTGTGCAACATATATTTTTCTTTTTCTTGACTGTATACTTAGGAATGGAATTTTCAGATTATGGTAACTCTGTGTGTAACATTTTGAAGACCTGCCAAACCCTTTTCTAGAGCAGCTGCAGCATTTTATATTTCTAGTCACATTGTGTGAAGGTTCCAATTTCTCCTCACTGTTACCAACATGTGCTATTGTCTGTCATGGTGTATCTTTCCATTTATGTAGCTCCTCTTTCATTTATTTTGATAGTGCTTTGGAATGTCCATTTTGAACTTTTCTGTTAAATATATTCTTAAGTATTTTTTTATTTTTGGTGATTATTTAATGTGATTATTTTCTTTATGTCATTTTAGATTGTTCATTGCTAGTGTATTAAATGGATTTTTCTAGTTATTCAAATAAAACTTTAGTGATTTCAGTTTAATACAATTGAAAATTAGATAACATTTCATGCTGAATTTCAAGCTACAGATTTATGGGTCATTTTGGAGCACAGTCATCATTCCTACTAAATTTTCAGCTTATTAACTAAAATAACTGACAGTATCAAGGCAGGGTTGGAAAAACAATGATCAGCTCATAGAATCTGGCAAAGATAGGAAAACAATACAACCAACAAAGTAGCTACAAATGTTAGCAAAATAAAAATACAGTCCCAAGCCGGGGATTTAGCTCAAGTGGTACTGCACCTGCCTTGAAAGCAGAAGGGCCCATGTTCGATCCCTTGTACCATCCCCCACCAAAAGCCCCAACTGCACCCCAAATACAGCTCCAAATATCCATGTCTTAAATTACTAGGAAAAAGAAAAGGTATAGATACAGCAAATATAGTCTTCACAGGTTTAGGTAACTATTTGCATTTTATGGTGATTTCTAAAGGCCTATATACAATGAAACCATTTAAAAAGCTCTACGAGGAAAGGAAATTCAAGTGTCTATTGACACTTAAAAAAGAGAAAAACTTGGGGCCGGGGATGTAGCTCAGTGGTTCAGGCGCCTGTCTTGCAAGCGCAAGGGCCTGGGTTCTATCTCCAATAACCTCATACAATACTGGGCGTGGAGACCCATGTCCAGCAGCAATCGGAACCACATACCACAGTGCTGGACGTGGTGACTTGTGCTTGTAATCCCAGCACTCGGGAGGCAGAGGCAGGAAGATTGCTGTGATGTGGGTTGGAGGCTGAGCGCAGGTCCAGCCTGCACTACAAAGCGAGACCCTGTCTCAAAAAACAAAAACAAAAACAAAAAAACAAACAAAAAATAAAAAAGAAAAAAACTGGAATTTCTGAATGTGCAAGATTCAGTTTTGTAGGTAGAGGTCCCGCTTCTTCATGATACTCAGTTTTATGTCTAACAAACATAAGCGAAGGAGCTGAGTGTCTTCTTAGCTTCAGTTCATTCATAAATTCCAAGTCACCACAGATACTCAGTTTCTCAGAGGGAATGTGGTGTGCCACAGTTGTAGCAACAGGTGTGCAGCAAATCGAGAGCAGTACCGTCAAGGAGACATGAGTGTGCTGCTCAGAATTCAGCCAGAGCCCAGAGAGAGGCGTCGTACAAAGCCATCACTTTCTGCATCTTCAGGATAGTTCCCGTGTGCTTGTGAGCTTCTCCTTTGCAGAGCTGACGACATTTTGCTTGGAGATGATTCTTTCTCATTTTAGGGCCTGTTCCAGCAGTGAGGCATACTGAGTTTCTGGCTCAGACTGGAATGTAACCACCTTTTCATTATCAGCTTGCAGACAGAAAGTCCAGGAAGAGCTGATGAAGCTCTGTGCAGAGACCATCAGGTCTCTCCAGAAAGATTGCACCAGGGTCAGAAACAGGTACAGTTTGGGCATCAAGGACATGACTTATTCTTGTCTCAGTTCAGAGAATGACAGCTTATTCTGGCAACTGCGATGGCAAGCATTTTGCTCTTTGCATTGGAAATATGCTTCTGTACATGCAGATTCATATTCTAATCCATCAGTAAGTAGTTCCATCACCCACAAGCTAACAAACTGAAACAGCCTGCAACCTCTCTGACATGCATGCAGCTCCTTTTCCTTAGGATAGGTGAGCAAAGCATAGGTCAGTTGACAGGCACCTTATTGCATGTGATCCACTTGAAGGCTTCTGCTGAGCCCTTCTGCAGGCGTCTGGCTAGGGCCAGGGCCAGAAGTTGCAATGGTGGGAAACCCTGTTGGGCCTAGACACAGAGGTTCTCCTTTGGTGCTGCATCTTGTTCCGTCTTGCACAGATTTTTAAAAATACTGGCTTTGTACATCGGAACCTTACTAATTTATTTATTTGTCTTAACAGTTTTTTTAGTGAATTCATCACTAATCTGTGCTAAGAGATGATTTTACTATTTTCTAATCTGCCTTTTATTTTTCCAACTTTGCTCTGGAGTCACTCACCAGCTGTTGTAGCTCATGGCACCCACTGCTCCGCTCCAGCGTTGTTTCTCCATGGGGGCCTCCAGCATCATCTATCTTCACTGTGTCTGTAGATTTGAGTCTGCTCTCACACACTATGAGCTGGGAGTCAGGGAGAAAGTAAAATTTGCTGCCTCCTTTTTCTGTGCTGACCTTTTTCTTTTCCTTTTCCCTGTGGGCTCCAGTGGTCCCTTCAGATCCTCCCTGGTTCCCAAAGATCCACCTCTTTCCTTGTTTTCTTCCCCAAGTTGTGTTCCAGTGTCTGGATTCTGACTCTGAGAGGCTGATTTGCTACTGTTTACCTCTCTGCCATCTTTTCTTGTTACTTCTGTCACAGACTATCTTCAGGCTTTGGTAGCTTCCCACCAGAACTCCTGGACAGAATGCTTCACAATTCTTATATTAGAATTGACATCAGGGTCAAGTGTCAGTAAAAAGGCATGGTTGGTACTTTTCCACTGGAAAATCTCCAAAAACATGTAATAAATACTTTCAAAGGTAATTTTTACTAGTTAATTTTTATTTATTTATTTTTGAGACAGGGTTTTGCTTTGTAGCCCCGGCTAGCCTCGAACTCACAGGAATCCTCCTGTCTCTGTCTCCCAAGTGCTGGGATTACAGGCGTGAGCCATCACGCCCAGCATTGTGATATGTGGTACCAGGGATGAACTACTGAGCTACATCCCTGGTCCTTACCATACTTTTTGAGAGTATCTTTCAAGCTTCTTGTTCCACCATTTTGGAAGTCTCAGTCAATAATCAGGGCTTATGGTGTGAAAAATGTATTTGGGGGCTGAGAATATAGCTCAGTGGTGCTGCGCTTGCCTAGCAAGTGCAAGGTCCTGAGTTTTATCCCGAGTACTGCAAAAAACAAAAACAAAACCCCAAAAAACAAAACACACGCACACAAAACCCCAAAAAACTTTGGAAATAATTCCTAATTTACAGAAAATTTCCCAAAGCACAAAGAACACCCTTGTACCCTTAACCTAGATTCACCTATTGTTAGCATTTTGACCCATTTTCTTTATTACTCTGGTGTTTGTGTGCATGTATGCACAGGTACATATTTTCTGAGTCACTTGGGGTTAAAGGTTCATGTCTTATGGCCCTTTACCTTCAAATAATTGAGTGTGTGTTTCTTATAAATATTGTTTTACTGACCCGTAGTATACTCATCATTTTCAGTGAATTTGACATTATTTCTGTCTTCTAACCTACTACTTATTTTTAACTCATATTTTCTCTCCCTTTGCATATGTTTTATATTATACAGTGGTATCCATATGGGAATACATGCTCAAATGTATCTTTTTTTGTAGTACTTGGAATTGAAGTCAGGCCCTTGCTCTTATAAGGCAGATGCAGAGATACTGAGCTAAATCTCTGGCTCACTCAAATATATTTTGATTGACAAGTGTGCAATAAAAAAATGTTGTGAGGCAACCAGTTGAGAGACTGGTTTTATCATATCAGGTCAGCAGATCTTATCAACACCTTGTGACACAGGCATGATATATTTTCCTCATTCATCAAATATGGAGAAGCCTTGAGGAAATTACTAAAGATAAACTTTAGTGAATATTAGGCCTGGGCCTTGAACCCAGGATTTCCGGTTTCAAAGTCCATAGTCTTTCTCTACCCAGAATACTTTGTTGAATAAACTCTTAGCTACCCACATGTGACTTTACGAGTTTTAAAGCAATTTAACATCATAAAATTCTATAACTGCCAGATGCTTCTAACAAGCAGAGTTGAAGATACTGTGGTTTAGTGAGGTTAAGTGGCCATCATTTCTAAACCCTCCCTTAAGCAGAAGGAAAAAGGAAACCTTACTGCCATTGCCCTTTGACTTCTCAAAATTACCCTTCATACCTTCCTAGCATGGTTTGACATGACTGTGTAACCTGTGTAATATCATTTTAAGTATATTCACATTCATTTCTGAATATGTGAATTTTATAAAAACAAAACAACAGAAAAAACTCCCAACCCATTAGTAGTGAATCCCTAGCACTGGCCAAACATCAGTCTACTTTCATTGTCTCCATAGATATTTCTATGAATAAAATCATATAGTATGTGACCTTTTCCATTTGGCTTCTTTCACTCAGCATAGCTTCTTCAAGGTTCCTCCATGTTGTAGTATCAATACTTCATTTAGTTTTTCTTTTCTTTCTTTTCTTTTTTTTTTTGTAGTACTGGAGATTGAACTTGGGCTCTTGTGCTTCCAAAGTAGGCATGGTACCACTTGAGCTAAATCCCCAGCCCTTCATTTTGTTTTTCATGACAGTAATAGGGATTGAGCCCAAGGCCTTTCCACTGAACTACACCATAGACTTCACTAATATTTTATTTTGAGTCATTCTTACAAAATTGCCCAGGCTGAAGTTGAAATTGTGATCCGTCTGCCTCAGCCTCCTAGGATGCTAGGCATGCACCACCATAGCCAGCTGTTTTATTCCTTTTATTGACTTACAATATCCTGTTATATGATCAGACCACATTTTATTTATGGACGTTTGTGTTATCTCCACTGTTTTGCTATGAACATTTGTGCACAATTTCTTTTGGTGGATTTTATTTCTCTTGGGTATACTATGTTTGTAGATTAGCATAAATGCCATGAGTTATTTTTTAAGAAAAACAATAATAGAGAAGTGTGACTCTTGAAAGAAATGTAGTATTAAATTTCTTCATCAGCTTCCTATGTTATCTCTCTCATTTTGCCCTATGTTACTGACCTTTAAATTGGTCTTCCTGTCCATTTTCCTACCCACTTCTTGTTTTGCCAGGAATGCTGTTGTCAAAGGAAACATTTATCCAGTAATGCTGAAATGCTAAGTACTGCACTTTTAATTGGAAACAACCTTGTGAAGTTGGTATTATTAAATCACTGAAAGATGAGGAAACTAACCAGGTGTAGTGGTGCACATTTGTAATCCCAGCAGTAGGGAGGCCAACGCACTGTGAGTTTAAGGCCAGCTTGGACTACAATAACAAGGCTCTTGTCTCAATGGCTACCCAACCCCCCAAAGATGAAGAAACTAAGGCTTTGGGAGGACAAGTAACTTGTTCAGAGTTACCTGGTAACTAAGAGTCAGGAAAGACCTTCACCCACCTCTTCTGGATTCTGAAGCTCATCTTCTTTTCCTTAGGCTGTCTCTCAGATGAAGTGTTTATGAAGTATTCAGTGGACAGAACTTATTGTATGCTTGACATACGGATGTATGAAGTAGAAAAAGAAAGATTCTGATAAGCTTTGGGGAATATTGGGGTTATTAAGGTGGCAAGGATGGTAGGCCCTGTAAGTGAGACATTGAATATAGGAGGAGAATCTGGTTTGGAGACGGAACGGATTGGTGAGTGTTCAGTTTGGGACCTATGGAACTTGACACCACTCATTCAAGCTATACTTGAGTGGCTTCTCTGTGCCAGGCACAGTCTAGGATGCTGGAGAGGCATTGAAGAGCGAGATACTGTAGCTATGTTCCCTGCCCTAATGGAACATGTAGTCTTACTAGGGCAGAGATACAAAACCAATTCTAAAATCAAGTGTAATGGTGCCATGCTAGAAGAGAAGAGAAGACGATTTAATTTAAGCACCTGAAGGAAGTGATTCCTTAAGGTTCTGATATTAGAAGAAAGAAATTTATAGTGGCAGTAGCTTAAAGCATGTGAGGAGACAGCAACTTGTAGGAGATAACAAGGTTTGGAAATCATTCATGGTTCCTTCTAATTTCCTCTCCCCTACAAGTGAGAAAACATGATTCCCTCCAGCTGCACGGAGCGTCCAGTCATTCTTGGACTCACCTTTTTTTGCCCTGTGCCTTTACATATGCATCACCTTCTGCTTGCTGTTCTGCTCCCCTATCCTTTTGTCTAACCAACACCTACTTGTCTTTATTATACTCTTTCAGAAAGCATAACGTGACCCCTTGTTCCATGTCCCCCTAATCTCCTGGGACTAGCGATCATCCAGTCTCTTCTATTAATTGTGAGCACTCTAAGACAGGGACATGTTCATCAACCCCAGTATCCACACACTGCCCAACCACATGGATGGATGCATCGGTGAATTAAACAAGAAGGACCAGACTGTGAAAAAGATCTGCATCTTTTGAACAAGAAATGGAGGCTTTCTTAACTTTATAGCAAAAGAGGTTGGCTATCAGTCTACCTCAGTGATTCTTAACCAGAGATGATTTTGTGTTCCTGGGATCCTTTGATAGTGTCTAGAGACGTTTTTGGTTGTCACAAGTAGTTAAAATGAGTAGAGGCCAAGGATAATAATAAACACCTCACAGTGCACAAGACAGCCCCTTACAACAAAGGCGGCTACCCTGAAATGTCATTAGTGTCAAGTCTGAGAAATCCATGCCTAGTCTGGGTCAGTTCTCTGGGCATGGTGGCACACACACACACACCTATAACTCAGAGTTTAGGGGCTTGAGAGGATTACGAGTTTGAGTACCCTTGGGCAATTTAGCTAACCCCGACTCAAAATCAAAATAGAAATGGCTGGAGATGTAGTTTAGTGCACACACCCTAGGTTCAGTTCTAAGTAGAGATACACAAGTCTGGTTCAGCTCTGTTTACATAAAGCAGTGGTCCTCAAAATGTCCTCCCTAGCAACGGCAACATTGCCTGGGAACTGATAGAATGAAATCCTAAGGTCCCACCAGAAACTCAGTGAAGAAGGAGCTCTGAGTGTGGGAAAGGGAGGGAGGCAAGGATGATGTCATTACAAAGTGCCAGGTTTAAGTAATGAGGGGGCCTGAAGGCTTTTAGTTTGCATTTCTTATAACAGGACTAGAGATGAAATATGAAATATCTCCCAACCTTGATATGCTGAGTTATTGTTCTTTAAAAATCAAAGAATGAGTTCCAGCAACAAAAGAGATTAAGAGTAGGAAGATATTTATTGGTAGGAAAGCCTCTGAGGGGAAGGAGGTCATCTGAGTGGGTGGCCCCAGGACTGCACCTTACAGAGGAGTTTTATTGAGTGGAATCCACCTGGGTACAATGTGGAGCACAGCCATCATCATCCA
This sequence comes from Petromus typicus, assembly GCA_004026965.1. Taxonomy (NCBI): domain Eukaryota; kingdom Metazoa; phylum Chordata; class Mammalia; order Rodentia; family Petromuridae; genus Petromus; species Petromus typicus. Next base: position 28,087 of record PVIR01019165.1, read on the forward strand.
ATAAGGTTGTAAGTACTGTCATTTAGGTAATAGCGGTCCAGTCGGCAAACAAGTCATGTAACAATCTGGGTGGAAAGAACATACCCTCTTAGGATGTGGTGGGCCCAGAGGTCTGTGGTCACCCACCGGTGTGGTCGATGTGCACCTAAACTTCCTTAGGCTCTGTGTTTGTTCTTTGAGGAATCATGTAGGTCTGGTCATCTTATCTTTATCTTGAGGACTGATTTTTAGCTGATGTGTCTCAGGTTGCAGCTGTGGTGTGTTTCACCTTTGTCCTGACCCTCTCGAGGACTTCGCCCTGTCTGACTGCCTGTAATATTTCTGCCTAACTCATCTATCTATAAAACAGTCATCGATGCAAAAGACTGCTTTTAAAGTTTCTGTGCAGTGTTAGGCATGTGAGAGTAACTTGCCAATACTCTCATCTCTCTTCACATAGCAGTCCTTAATATTTTTGTGATTTCTTCCAGGCTTTGCTATGTGTGCAGTTATGTTTACAGTGGAGTGTTCTGCTGCCACAGTAAATAGCAAGGCATTTTCAAAGGCTGTGATAGAGCAGTAGGCAGTATTTTGCTATGGCAGCAAAGGTGAACTTGATCCCATTGTCAGTTTATTCTGCTTGGAGAGAGAGTTGCTTTGTGGAATTTGAGGTTAGGAAAAGCAAGGCTGGTACACTTAGGCTAATTTTGTTATCTGGCAAAAATAAGCAAAAAGCCTAGAGTTTGTTTCTTAAGTTTTATTTAGGAAGCTGAGGACATAGATGAGACAGTGTGAAGGAAAAGGTCTCCTTTCGGGGGAAAGGCTTGCATTATAGTAGTAGGTAGCCAAAGTGGTATCTCAGAGCCACCCTGAGAATATCCTGGACTTTATTTGAATTGCTTATTTGGACTGGATTACTTTGAAAGGAGCTTTTACTGAGTAGAGGACAGGGAGCAGGGAAGGATTTTGGAGCATGTGTCTTACAGGATGGTGAGTTGGAACAGGCACTGAAGTTAAAGGCATGTTGCCTGTATCAGTCGGTATGTTAGGGAAATTTTCCTTCACGTTTAGTATTCACTTTTTAATTGTTGCTGTATCTTTGGGATACACAGTAATTGCATTCATTTGGGGAACTGGTACATAAACGTATACCATCTCCATCATTTTCACTGCTCTTTCCCCTCCTATCTTCTCTCTTTCCTTCTCAAGGGCTGCTGTGCATAGAAGATGGAGAGGAAGTCCTTTCTCTCTTTTGAAAATCTCATGAATATATGCATGTCAAACACAGTGTAGTGCATGTAAGCTCACTTGGCAACCCAGGGAAACTGATGGTGCAGCCCTATTTTATAGATGGAATGAAATGACGTGGTCAGAATGTGCCATAAATGTCAGTGCTAGAATTCCAACCTATGGTATGTTTCTTTTAGTCTTGTGTGTTTTCTGTGGTGACACACTTGCCATATATAATCAAATTCCTGGAGGCGTCTGAGCCTCTTTTTTTCTTCTCTTTATTAGGCTAAAGCGGTGGTCGTACAATCAGTGGTTGTATATCAGGACAACATGTGGACTTTTTCAAAAGATCTGTTTTCAGACAACCCCCCCACCGGATCTGTGGAGAGATAAGAGGAAGAGGAGGAGGGCATTGAGGGGAAGGGCAGGGAGAGGAGGAGGATGGGGAAGAAGGAAGAGGAAAGAAAGAAAATAAGACAAGAAAGAAAGATATCTAGTGCCTTTTCCTTTTATTTCCAGAAGCCCAGGCTGTACAAAAGAGGAATTTAGAGTTGTAGAGCAGCTGGCGGGCAAGACTGGACCAGCCAGCAGCGGGCAAGCCGATTCAGCTGTGGTGGTGACAGCTGCTCCTCTGCAGTTGCCCATAACCAGCTGATCTCAGGCACCTGCAAGAAGGACAGGGCGCAAAAGCCTCCTTGTGGTCTGTGGGCGGTGGGTGTCGAGCTGCCTGCATTCAGATTTTATCTCTGTTGCAGATCCATGGTGTGACCTTGCCTAAGCTGATCCCCGAAATTCCCTAGGAGACAGAAAGACGAAGTGAGCATTGTCATAAGGACCTTGAGATCCGAGGGGAGTGAGTTAACCCCCAGCTCTACAACGGTAGACTGAGTGTTGACTTTGTGTGCATGCTTCTTGTGCAGCCCCATGAGCCTGGGCTCTCACAAGGGCCTTGCACTTGCCTGCCTGAATGCTTGGCTGTTGCTGTCTTGGAATTCATACTAGCAATAATTTTGTAACAAGCGTTCTCATGGTTTCATTTTGCACTGAGCCCCATGAGTCATGTGACTTGTCCTGTGTTACTTATGGGAGAGAACTGTTTTGAGTGTTTTCTCATCTCTTGGATGAGGATTGTACTGAAGCTGATAGGAAAGGGTGCGTGTGCACATGGAAAGCCCTTCTCTGGTGCAGGGTGTGGGCTGCTGACATGAGCCATTGCTAAGAAACCCTGGGCCTCGATGTCTTCATTTGTAGAATAAAAGTGCTAGATTAAAGCATACCTAAGACAAGTACAGTATGTCTTCAATTTTCTTTGACCCTAACCAATATGAAAACTCCTTGAAATACATAATAGCTGCTTTTTATCTTTTCTTGAGGTGCTAGGAGTAGAACCCAGGGCCTCATTGCTTGATAGGCAAGCATTGGACCCCTAAATGACATCCCAACCCCTGATCTTTAAACGTGAGGGTAAATCTTCGTTTGTTTACAGTTAATTAATTAATTTTAGTGCTGAAGATTGAGGCCAGAGCCAGTCTTGAGTTTTTAAAAACCTCATTGTCTCTGCTTGTAGCCTCTACCTGCTGGTCTTGAAATCCCCTTTGAAAATTTGGATATAATGATTTTAACTCCTCTGTAGTCTGAATGTGCTCTGTATTTAATGAATATATGTTGAAAAGGTAGGTTTGGCCTATAAAAATGGAAGACACTTTTTAAACCCATGGGTATGGGATGTTCAAGGCCTGAGCAAAGTACATGGAGAGGTGGCGAATTGCTGAAGCATTAGTATACATGACTTGGAAGTGGAGGTGGCCTGGGGACACTTGAATCACAGACTCCACAAAGGTGAGAAGAAGATAATTTTTAATTTTTTGGCAGTATGGGGTGGGGTCAAACTTGTGCTTGCAAGGTAGGTGCAGTGCCACTGAGCTAAATCCCTGCCCTGAAGAAAATTTAAATGCAGATTAGGGGGCTAACTTTGGAGAGAGTGAGGGGAAACAAGCAAATACTTTATTACAATTCCTTAAAAGAAGCCAGTTTTGCACTGGAGATTTAGCTCAGTGGTTCTGGCATCTGCCTGGCAAGCTCAAGGTCCTGAGTTCGATCCTCAGCACCACATAGCACAGTGGTGGCCATGGTGGCTCACTTCTGTAATCCCAGCACTCAGGAGGCAGAGGCAGGAGGATTGCTCTGAGTTCAAAGCTTGCCTGGATTACATAGTGAGCTCAGGGCCAGCCTGAACTACAAAGCAAGATCCTGTCTCAAAAAAAAAAGAAAAAGAAAAAAAAAAGCCAGTATCTTCTGCACAATGTGCCAGCTCTCTAGACAACTCTGCAGTCTCTTTGTATCTTAGTTGCTTTTGATAAAAAAGATGTTTGTGTTCTACCCTAATTTTAGGGAAAACATGACTTATCTCTTCTAGCACCCTCAACCCCAGCATGGGCCGTATGCTGATTCCTTTTCACTTCGAGTTTAGTCCTTTGCAAAGGTACTAGTGGTGTTTTGTTGTTTCTTGAGACAGAGTCTCACTGCGCAGTTCAGGCTGGCCTTGAACTTGCTCTCTAGCCTAGGCTGGCCTGCAAATTTTAATGATCCTCTTGCTTCAGCCTCCTGGGTGCTAGGATTACAGGCATGCAACGCCACCACTCCTGGCATAAATATACTAGAATTTATTTGTTGATCAATTTTAAAGTGCAGTAAATCCTTGAGTTATGAACTCAGTTTGTTCACAAGGGTTGATTGTAACTCAGGTTGGTCTGTTGAAGGCTCAGACTACTCTATACAGCTTTCAAAGTGTCTCTCCTATATAATTTTAGATCACACTTTCTTCCAGGCAAATCCAGCTCAGGATTTCTCAATTAAACTCACACAGGAAAGGATGTTGTAATGTTCTTTCTGGAACTCTTTCAGGGTTAAATTTGGATCTGAGACCATGTGTAAACACAGTGGCTGGCATTTGAACTGTAACTTAATACTTTGGTTGTGAGTTAAAACTAAAATTCTGGTTGTAATCTGAGTTGTTTGTATATCAGGCTGTTCATAACTCAAGGGTC